>JAKUCM010000694.1:0-98668 GCA_023374145.1 Lepidium sativum | reverse complement strand
CACTCTTTTATACCAAAACATTGAGCTTCTTGATGTTTGTTGCTGTAGCTTTTTCAAATGAGGTGCTATAATGATTATAAGATTATGCTCAATTGCTCAAATTCCCTTAGTCCTAGAGTACTCTTCCTGATCAACTGTTACTCGGAGAATGAAGCCTAATATTCTGTCACTCAATTGCTTCTAAAGTTTAAAAGGAATCTCCTGTTACAAGTTAATGGTTGTCAGTAGGCTTTCTGTTTGTTCTTCAGCCCTAGAGATTAAACTGGTTAATGAGGAAGGACTCTGGTAGAATTTCAAGGTTTTGGTCGTCTTGCACTCATAACGCAATTTACACTCTCAGAAATCCTTACTCTCCTAGTAACGAGGGATTGATAGACTTATACTTAACGTAATAAAAGCCATGGTGCATATTCACTGCAAGTTGTTGTATTATGATTGGAACGAGAAGGCTCAATATACCCACTAGAATTGTAATATCCATTGGTGTGTGATTTGCAGGCAGCTCCAGAAAAAAGACAGGCTTTCCGAAGTGAACTTCAGAAAGTTGGAAACGAAGGAGCCAAAGTTTTGAGGTTGTTTGGAGAAAAGGTGGAAAAAATGGAGAAGCTAAGCGCAGGAAACATTCTGAAAGATGTTCAACGAGCAGCAGAGGAGCTGCAGATGAAAATAGACACTAACTCCTTTCTTCTTGTCAATTCAGAAAGCTGGGCTGCTGTGAAAGTGAAAGCCGAAGCTGAAGAAGCACAACAAAACTATCATGAAGCCAAAGATGACGATACCAAAGTGATCCAATCCCTCAGCCAGATTTGGGATAATAACAACAACCAACACCATCAGAATCCACACGCTGGTAATGATTCTCAGTTATGGATTTCAACAGAGAGTATGATGCTCAGGAACCGAGAACACTGGCCAAGCGTCTCATTCATTGGTGGTTCTATGATAAATGAGATAGAATCTAAAGTATATGAAAGCGCAAGTTCTTTGTCGCTAGCCACATTTGCGTCCCTTTTGATCGAGTTTGTTGCAAGGCTCCAGAATGTTGTTAATGCATACGAGGAGCTTAGCACCAAAGCCGATTTCAAAGAACCAGTAAGTGGGACAAATAGCAACATAGAAAAAATTGGAATTTGGACCAGACTCAGCCGCTGTTTCAGATCCTCCGGGGATTAGTAAAGCCACTTGCAGTTTATTGTGGGGGTGAATAGTTGATTTGTTGTATAATAATTCTAATATATTTCTTTCGCTTTCGTGGTGAAATAAGTTCCTATTTCCTTTTTCTATGTTGAGTAGAACTCATCTGGAAAAAATTGTTCTCAGATTTTTGTTTTGTTGATATACTGTTTTCACATTCAATTGTATCGAATGTTTGATTTTTGGTCCGAGACCCAAGCAAAGCAATGAATTTGAAAGTCAAACAAAGCTAGCTGAAAGTTTTTTATAAAAAAAAAATCCGCAGAGGATAATATATTGAATAAAACTGAAAGTGTGAATTTACATAACAAAATTAACAAAAACGTATCAATCGATACGATTGAAAGAGCTGCAAGCCCAAAACTAAAGGGTGCGAAGGCGTTCTTGATCAGGGTCTATAAAGAAGCTTCCAAATCAATTTCCTATTGAAGCCAAGTTGGTCCACCGGTAACTATTTAGGATTGGTACCTCTTGCCTTCAACCACCGAGAGAGCAATTAAACTCGCGATATGGTTGCTAGCTTTCGGTATCCAACTTAAGACCAATTGTGAAGGTCATCAAGTTGATCTTTGATTTGTGCAATCAAACCCAAATGAAGGGAGTAGTCTGAAATAGTGTTCAAGATTGCCCATATTTCTTCATACCAACTCCATTGGAGAGGTTTTTAAAAGAGTCTCTTACAAATAAAGTAAATAAAAAATAAGGAAAAAGGAGATAAATAAGGATAAGAGACCCTAAGATGAGAGCAAGAGGTTCTTAGCTTATTTATAATGTAAATAATGACTTAAGAAACCTCTAATGAGGTTCTTAAGTTTTGTGGGTTCCAATGGTAGAATCCCACACAAAGTTCTTAAAAATTTTAGTGGCTGCCTTGTTGGTTTTTTAACATCCTTCTTTTGGTTTTTCTGGATACTAATAATGAGAAAGAAAGAAACATTTTGGTTTAGAATACATACCGGATCTAAACAAATTCAAATACTTCTACTTAGAAACTGCTAGAGGTTTATTAATGTGATAAGATAGAAGTATAAGAAAAGCAGAAATTGAACTATAAACATTGATTTCACTCAGTAAAATCAATGAAAAGAGAGCAACCCAAAGCAATAACCAAAAGTGAATCAAAGAGCACTCATAACTCTCTAACTTTATGAATATATATAGATAGACAAACTCAACCTGCGCAGCAAGAGTGTGCAGAAATGTCCATGTTGCTCTCCCGAGATCCTCTTTAGTCACATGACATGTAGACTTTTCCTGAAAGAATATGAAGTAGGTTTTGTGTGAATGCTAAACATGTTCAGACCAACAAAATATATTGCTGACTTAAGAAGGTCGAATAACTAATTGAAACCAGAATAAATTTGAAGAAGAAGTTTGTACCTTGTGAGGGAGTTTCTGAAGAGTGGAACTTTTACTTGCGATTGGTAGAGAAGTGTCCAAAGAGACTGGGTTTTGGATTGTTGATAACGACGGAGAAGCTTTTTTGATGCCGATGAAATTGGAGAGATGAGTTCGAACGTAATTTGATAGTTTCTCGAAGCTCTGAAGAAGTGGCTACCATGGATGGTGCTAAGTACATGTATATCAACTAACCACTTCATTAGCATACAATATTACTTGTTAATTTCGGGATCAAATTTGCAGATGCATAACAGTTCAAACATTAATTCATTAAGTAAAAGGATTATAACCTGTTGAATATGATTCCATCTCTGTTCCAAACATTCAGTTTTTTTACTTTTAGTTAAGAACTTATCTAAAGTTCGATATATTGCTTTAGAATCCAATATATCATTCATACATTCATCTTTTTGAATCTTGAGGCCTAGAATCCATAATCTTTTGAATGTTTTAAGGATTACTAACCAACTGGATACAAAAACCTTTTGACATAGGAAAAAATTTAAATCAAGCAAACCCAGTATTTGGCGTAGTCATAAACTGTTACCAACTTATACTTGAGAAGAGGAATTAGAGTAAAGCAATACTAAAAATTCAGAGACATTGAAATATTCAAGCTAGGCCAACAAGATTTGGAAGAAAGCAAGCAAAAGTTACATAATCAGTCAACTGAATATATAACAAGCTTTAGATTTACATCAGATAAAAAGGCCAGTAGTTATCATTGTAATCTCGATATAATCAGATACGTGAGCAAACAGGAGATAAAATCACCAGAACAAAGCAAAAACAAGAATCTGCCTACTCTTATCCGAGACTAAAGATCTCAAATTCTAACCTTTGAAGCATAAGAGCTTAAGAAAGTAGTACTAATACAAATTGTAAAAGCTAAAGAGTAGAAGAAGCAAGAAAAAAAGGAAGAGTGAAAGAGCTAACCTTGCTTAGACTTCTTAAATCCGCCACCATTGGAGTTGAATGAGCCAGCTTCAGGTCGTCTTCTTTTACGAGCATCCATACCTAAGTACAGATCTGATTCGAAATCAGAAATCCGAACCTCAGAGTATTAGAGAACTAATGAAGGGCGAACAGAAGAAGAGGAATATGAAATCGAAATTGGAAGATACCTCTTTGATTCGAATCGAAGATACCACATCGTCTTTGCCCTAACCCTCTGATTTTGTCGAGAAATCGCCTTCGGGGGAGATTCGGGGGAGAGGAGAAGACACAATGAAAACATCACAAATGACTAGGAACCTCTCACCCCATTCTCATTTTTTTTTGCCGCACCAGGGAGCCAATAACAAAGCGACATGTATGTGGTTCTTAATTTTTCCAACGCCTCTCATTTAAGAACCATTTCTACACTTTATTAACCCATAATTATTATATTTACTGACAAATATTAGAGACTCTTAAGAGACCAGCGTTGGAGCTGGTCTGAGTCTCTTAGATATGTGGATTGTTATTATTGGTTCATTTCTTTTTTAATAATTAAAATTTAATTAGAAAAATAGATTATATTAAACTATTAGTTTTTTGTGAGTAAGAGACTTAAAATTGGAAACCAATGGTTGGAGATGGTCTCAGAATCCCCTTCAAATATCACTTTCTTTTGGTGTGTATAGTGAGCACTCTCCACTGCCCATAAGTAGCTTAATAAAGCAACATGCATTGGCTGTAAAACATTAGCAAAATCTTTTCTTCCATGTATGGTAATGGTGCCTTGATCATCTCGGATTAGCCAAGCCACTCCACTCATCCCGATGGTTTCTGCCATTTGATGTTACTTTGTTCACATCTCAAAGCTCTGTTGTCACTAGCTGTTTCGTCCCTGTGGGCATAATGCCAGTTTGATGCATCTTCATTTTCTTTATCCACCACTGTTTGTGGTTCGTAATTAGTCGTCTCAAAGATAAAATGCATTCTGAATCCTCCATATATGCCATAGGATCCATGGAATCGTGTGTCTAACTATCTCAAATAAAGACTTATTCTCTTGACATCTCAATAAATACTGAATGTTAAGGAATGTTGACATACTAGAGAAACCAACGGGTGGTAGGGGAATATTAGTTAACTCCCAAATCAAAAATGCGACCTCACAGTTGAACAACACGTGGTTAATTGTTTCCACTTCCGTTTTACACACTTCATAGAGGTCGCTATGATTTGTTCCCCTACGTTGCAGCTGGTCTCCTACATCTAAACCTCCAGCCAAAGCTTTCCAAAGAAAGTGTTGAATCTTTGAAGAGGTTCTAACTCGCCAAAGTTTATGTCATCTCATTCTCTCAACAAGTGATGGTACTTGTGCGTTTTGTGTCGTGGCAAGTTCCTCAAGTAACTTGTAACTACTGTGAGTATCATAAACTCCAATTTTTGTTATACTCCATCTATAGGCATCATATTTGTTGTGTTTGAGCTTGAGCTGAGCAATGCATCTTCTATCCCTTGTGTTGAAAAGTTGTTGCAACTTGGATGCATTCCAGCCCTCATACGTTTGATCCCACAGATCTGCTACCACATCATTGTCAATCAATTCCGGATGTAACCTTGTTAGAACTCTCAGACGAAAATTGTGGAGCAATTTTTCAGTCGAGATTTTAGATGTACTACCATCACCTAACTGTTCCACGAAGCTATTTTCTAATAGGTCCATTTCGTGCACTATGTTACGCCATCCGTAAGATGGCCTTGAGCCAACACCGCAATCTAGGAAAGATGAGTTACAGAATTATTTGCTCTTCAAAAGTCTAGATAAAAAGGACTCAGTTCTACTTATAATTCGTCAAGCTTGCTTCCCAAAAAGAGCTTGGTTAAAATTCCTTAAATCTTCAAATCCCATACCACCTTCACTTTTCATCTTACATAGTTTTGACAAAGCCACCCATGGAATCGTTTTTTTATTATCACCACTACTCCACCAAAACTCTCTCATCGCTCATGTGGTTTTCTTGCACGTGTGGATTAGAAGCTTAAATCACATCATTGCATATGTTTGCAAAACTGAAACTACTGCTTTCAATAAGACCTCTTTCCCATTTTATGAGAGAGATTTTGCGTGCCATCCATTTATTCTAGACCACATCTTTTTGTGGAGGAAATTTAAAATGTTCCTCTTAGATCCTGAAAAACATTTCGGTAATCCTAGGTACATACCTTTTTGGTTTCCTTGGTAATGCCCAACATACTATTAATACACTGCTTGGTGGTCTCTTCGACTTTAGTCCCAAAGAGAATCGACAATTTTTTAGGTTTATGCTATGTCCAAAAATAGTCATAGTGTCAACAATAAATTGAATTGCTTTGATTTATGTTGCGTGTGCTCTGCATAACACCAAGCTTTCGTCCGCGAACAATAGGTGGTGTACCGGTGGTGCAGTTGGAGCAACTCGCATACCATGAATCTTTCCTTTGCTTTCTGCCTTATTTAGGATATGAACTAGCCCCTCAGCACAAAGGTTAAAAAAATAGAGATAGCGGATCACCTTGTCGTAGTCCTTTATAGGTTTGATAAAACCATGCACATTCTCATTAGGAAGAATCGTGTATGTAACTGAAGTTACGCACTACGTTATCCGTTGAATCCAAACAACATCAAATCCAAGCTTCCTTATTAACCGATCCAATATATCCACTATACCATGTCATATGCTTAATACATATTCGTCTTTATGGCCATGAACCCCTTAGACGCCTTGGCATTAGTTCGTAGAGAATGAATCCGGTCGTGTGCGATCAATATGTTATCAGAAAGGCAACTTGTTTTGAGGAGATAATCTCAGGAAGAACTCTCCTAAGTTGGTTGCATAACATCTTGGAAGCTATTTGTTAATGAACCGAACATAAGCTTATAAGTGATATGCATGCAGTTTAACTAGTTTTAGGTGTCTCATTTAGTTTAGTTTGCATACATTTACATATTATTTGCATTGTTTTAGATTCCTTTATGGTTCATTTGCATTGTTTGCATTGCATACATTTTGCTATTTGGACTGTTTATCAAGTCTTAGGACATATTGGGGAGTAATCTATTCGAAAAGAGAAAGAGGCTTAGCAAGAATCGACAAGAAGATACAATTGGAGCTAAATAGGAAATGGGGACGAATAATTCACTCAGCTCGACGAGCTGACTCGACCAACATGGTTGAGTTGGCAGCTAGATCACATATTTTTCTCTGTTTCGACCATCGAGCTCGAGCCACGTGGCTGAGCCAGATGCTCTTGGAAATTCTCATTAATTTTTTTTGTTTGACTCTTTATGGTTGGATTGTTAAAGGTATAAATACATTTCTTATGTAATCTAAAACCTATATTCAGGTTTTATTACCTCTTTGGTGAAAGAACATTGGAAATATTATCTCCTTTGTAATTTCCAAATCAAGACTTTTTCCTTATTTTCTTTCAATGTAATTTCTTATTTCTATTTAATCTTGCTTATCTTCTTCTTTACTTTATTATTATATGTTATATGGGTTTTTGATGTTTTTCATGAGTTTTGTAGTTTACTTAGGATTCTTGAGGAAATGAGTTATATTAATTTGGATCTTAGGTTTTCTACATTGTTTAAGGATATATTTGTTTAGATCACTCATGATTTGGTGTTATTAATGCTTATTTTATTCTGATAATCTCATATCAAAATTTAGGTATTTTAGCACTAGGAAGGTGTTTTATAAAATGCTTTATTGAGTCATTTTCAGGGATTTGCATTTCTAACTCAAGGGGTTGACTGTTCATGGTGCTTATTGACTTAAATTAGTTGTTTCTTAATGTCTACTTAGTCATATTTTCCATGTGATTATATGGTCTGAGTATAGCAATGTTGAGATTTCCGGCCATGAAAATGGGGTCTATTAACTTGTTGTTTAGAGATCATCTCCTATGAGTTTGTTAAACAACCTAGTAGAATTGAGTGAAGCTCTGATCCATTATTCCCATTCCTCAAAACCCTCGTATATGCTTGTTGTTATTGCCGCTTACTCTGTTTTTACTACTCTATTTTGCTATTGTAATTTGCTTCTCCTACTCTGTTTTTTTGAAGTTTTATGTTTGGTTTAACCTTGTCTTTGTTTCATTTTGCTCATTAAGTTTGCTAGATAACAATCAAATCTAACTGGCTTGGTTTAAGCTCTCACGTTGTATGTAAACATGTTCCAAATGCAGTCAACACCTTCTCCGTTTTCTCGACAACATTGACCAGCTTCCACGTGAGTTGAGAGAGCAGAAAAGTCGACTACATAGTGAACAAAAAAATTCACTGAGAATGGAAAACCCACAAGGATCAAATACAGATGCACATCATGTGCATGGACCTCATTAAAGAACGCTATGAACAATTAAAGCAGGAGATGCACCAAGTAATCACACTCAATGACATGGGATTGTCCCTCATGCTATTCATAACAACAATTTTGAGATCAAGAGTAGTCCCATCTCCATGGTCCAAAACTGCAAGTTTCATATTCTACGTTTTGAAGATTCGCTTTATCATCTGGATGAGTTTTAAAGGCTATGTAACGTAACTAAGATTAATGCAGTTAGTGGGGATAAATTTAAGCTAAGGTTGTTCTTCTCTCTTGGGGAAAAAACACACATCAGGGAGAAATATCTACCTCAGTGCTCTATCAATTCCTATACTGAGAGCAAGACAACTTTTCTTGCCAAATTTTTCTCAAAATCTAGGACTCCAAAGCTTCGCAATGAGATTTCCGTTTTTCCAGCAAAAGAATTTTGAATCATTCTCTGAAGCCTATGATCGTTTCAAAACATACCAATCTCAGTGTTCTCATCATGGCTTCAACACTAAATCATTGCTTAGCACACTCTACTGTGGTCTCCTCCCTGAGATCTACATGTTATTGGATACAACTAGCAATGGTATTTTTATGAACAAAGATGTTGATGATGGCTGAGAATAAGTAGAGAACCTTGCACAAGTTGATAGACAATATATAGAGGACTTTGACAGAAGTGTGAGGAGTGTGGTTGATTCAGAGTCGGTGAGTAGAAAGGAGATTAAAGCATTGCATACAAAATGGACAAGATACTCTCTATACAACAGAAACATGTCGATGAACAAGTTCTGAAGAGGAGGATGATCAAGTTGAAGAAGTCAGTTATATACATAATCAGGGAGGTTATACAGCGTACAACAACTACAAGCTCAACTTATATCTATTATACATAAGCAATAATGTTGCCAATCTAAACGATCAAGTTTACCCACCCAAACCACAACAAGCTCAACTTAAAGCCTACATCCCCAAAAACCAGTTTCACAATAACTTTTAACCAGCTCCAGCAGTACCACCAGGGTACCAACATCAACTAGCTCTGCAGCCTCCAGCATAAGGTCCCGACGTCATGACTATTCTTCAGCAATTTCTTCAGGGGAAAACCACCACTGAGAAGGACTTCGCAAAATTGCATGCTGACTTGCACAATAAGATCTCATCTCATAATGATCTCAACTGCAAGTTTGAGACATTTAATGCAAGGTTGAAATATTTAGAGAGTTAACAAGCATATTCTTCTTGTATGAAGATTATTGGTAAACTCCCAGGAAAATCAATTCCCAATCCAAAGAAATATAATGCTAGCACAATCAGTCTTAGGTGTGGAAAAAACTTCATACCGTGTAGGCACTGATCAAGTCACCAAGGACAATAACATTCTGGAAGAGGAGGATCACCAAAATGCTGAGAAGACTAAAACCAAAAGTCATGACGGTCAACTTGACCTCCCAGGCCGAGTTGAGCCTACTCCTGCACTAATATCTATTATTCTTGGGTGAACAATTCAAAATGAAATTCAATATTAAGGATATAATAAAGAAGTCAAACCATTGAAGGTCAAGTATTCTAGGTTTAAGATATGGATGCTCTAGCTAATGAGTTGCTAGAAGAGTTTGTATAGAATGATCATGCATTGATGGTACATGAGTTTTTCCACACACAATTATCAATTAACTTTTCGTACGTATTGTGTCGATATAGCACTATAGGATCAAATCCACAAAGAATCTAGAACTAGTAATACTAGGATTGCAAGAATTTGGACTTAAGCTATAACAATAGATATGGAAGTTTGATAAAATAAAGCCACTCAACATAAACTAAAAACAAGCTAGACTTAAACTAAGAAATCTACTTAAAACAAATAACAAGCAAACTAAACAAGAACAAAGCACAAACTAGCAATAGGTTTTAGGCAAGACAATTTATCAAAGCAGAATAATAATCAAATCAATGATGCTTAAGAATCATTAAGAGTCAATCTAGGGGATGAGACACAACACTAGAACATCCCACTTTCATGGCAATGAACTCTTTCATAGCCAATCAATCAAACTAACTCTTGTTGTCGATTTAAAGACTAACAAGCATTACAAACAAGCTCACTAAGACCACTAATCACCTTAACTTCATCTCTCAGTGGCTAGGGAAAAAAACTCATAAAAATGTCATTCGGGAATTCCATCGAACACCTCTTGGGCAACAAAACTTCTAGCATCTAGATTCAAGTGATCAAGTTAAATCTAGCTTTAAGGACACATTAAATGATGGAAACCATAGATCTATCAACTTAAACACAAGATTCAACCATCATATCCTAAGATTTACCTATCTTTAAACCTATCATTTCACTACTCAAATATAACAACAAATAAACTCAAAACAAAAGATAAAAAAGGTAAACATAATGAAAGATATAAGAGAAAAGATGAACAAATCTTAATAAATGGGAGATGATCATCATCCCCAAAAGGGTCTCCAATTATTCTCCCTTTCTCTCAAGAGGCTCTTTCTACAAAAAGCTTAGAAAAAATAGGATATGATCTAAAAATTAGGGTATAAGTCTTTCAAAAACAAAATTGGGTCGGCTATAGATTAATCGAGTCGGATAAAACATGAAAATCTTTATGGCCATAATTCTCCACCAAAATTCTCAACCACTTGCTCAAGAATTTTCTCTGGCCAAAATTCTTAACCTCTTTTCACGACCACCCTCCAAGAATTCATGCTAAAACTATTTTGGTCTATTTTCTCGATCTAAAATCACGAGCATGGGGTCAAGAATCCTCTTTGAGCTCTCTTCCTCTCTCTTTGATGCTTCCATTACTTCTAGAATTTAGTCATTAGCTTCCACACCTCCAAGAGTAGACGACTCAATCTAAACTCCAAAATGCAAAAATCAAAGAAAACTTCTACTAAAATGAATGAATGAGACTTTTAAGTAATGGCAAATAATCAAAATATGAATGGAAATCTCTATAAATATGATGTATATCAATTGACAAAGGATGGTACAAATGGGTATCTTCATCGGAGACAAAGTGTTATAGAAACTTGTTGGATTGCCACAGGACTATAAAGGGATCAACTGAATTTGAAAATCTGGTCAGAACCGAAGTCACGATAGCAATTGAGGAAGGTTCAACCTCAACGAGCCAAGAACTAACAGTTTTTAAACCCAGCTCGAGTTGACCAATGTTTAATGTCATATAACTGGTCTGAGCTCAAAGCGCCTAGAGTAGAGCTGAAACCACTCCCTAGTGGGCTAAGGTATTCTTTCTTTGGTCCAAACTCTACATATCATGTTATAGTGAATGATAAACTAAATGATTCTGAGTTACATTCACTTACTGTTGAATTGAAGAAGTATAGAAAAGCCATATGATATTCTTTAGATGACATCGAAGGTATTTCACCTAGTTTATGCACACATAGGATCCATTTTGAAAATGAATCATACTCTAGTATTGAACATCAGAGAAAATTAAATACTAATTTAAAAGAGGTAGATAAGAAAGAGATTCTTAAATTTTTAGATGTTTATGTGATCTTTCCAATCTCTGTTAGTAAATGAGTTTCCCCAGTTCATTGTATCCCTAAATAGAGAGGTATAATTGTTGTTACGAATGAGAATAATGAATTGATTCCTACTGGAACTATCACTAGGCATAGGTAGTGCATAGATTATAGGAAGTTAAACTATGCATCTAGGAAAGATCACTTTCCACTCCCTTTTATTGATCAAATGTTAGAGACATTAACTAATCATAAATACTACTACTTTTTTAGATGGGTATAGTGGATTCTTTCAAATCCATATACACTCAGATGACCATGAGAAAACAACATTCACTTGTCTATATGATACATTTGCATATAGGATAATGTCATTTGGTTTGTGTATTGCACATGGTACCTTCTAATGTTGCATGACGTCTATATTTCCATATTTGATTGAGGAGATGGTTGAGGTGTCCATGGACGATTTCTCTATCTATGACTCTTCATTTTCCTCTTTTTTATTGAATTTTTGTAGGGTCTTAATAGGTGTGTGGAAATCAATCTTGTTCTAAATTGAGAGAATTGTCACTTTATGGTTAAAGAGGGGACTGTTTTATGTCACAAGTTATCAGACAAGGGTTTTGAGGTTGATTAAGCTAAGATTGAGTTCATAATTCAGCTGCAGCCTCCAAAATCAGTCAAGGACATTATGAGTTTCTTGGGTCATGCATGATTCTATATGAGATTTATTAAAGACTTTTTAAATATTGCTAGACCACTAAATCACCTACTATAAAAAGAGGCAGAGTTCAATTTCGATGTTGAGTGTCTAGAAGCGTTTTAGAAATTAAAGAAGCCTTAATGTTTGCACCAATTTTCCAAGCTCGAGATTAGATTCTACCTTTTGAGAGTGTGTGCGATGCAAGTGTTTTTGTTGTGGAAGATGTGCTAGGTGAGAGGAAAGACAAGAAGCTGAATTTGATCTATTATGCGAGCATAACACTTGACGATGCCCAAGTCAAGTATGAAACTACTGGAAAGAACTCCTTGTAGTAGTCTTTGCATTCAAGAGGTTCAGATTATACCTTGTTGGTTCAAAAGTGACTATGCATACAGATCATGCAGCTCTTAAGTACTTAATGAAGAAGAAGAATGCTAAGGCAAGATTGTTAAGGTGGATTTTGTTGCTCCAAGAGTTTTACATGAAAGTTGTAACTACACATGGGGTCAAAAATGGTGTAGTTGATCACCTATCACGAATGATGATAGAGGACTCGATCCCAATAGATGATTCAATGCTAGAGGAGCAACTTATGACCATCAGATGAGAGGAGAATCGCCTAAAATTCAAGATCAAGCTCGATGGAGCTCAACTACATTGGTATGTATATTTAGTGAAATACTTGGTTGTAAGTGAAGTGCCTAAGAGTCTAGATCCCTATTAGAGGAAAAAAAATTCAGAGATGTGATCCACTACTTATGAGATGAGCCATACATGTACAAGAAGGGATCTGATGATTTACTTTAGGAGGTGCATCACTGAAGAAGAGGTTCAAGGTGTCTTAAAGCATTTCGACTGTTCTATTTACGGTGGTCACTTTGCTACATTTAAGACGGTTCAAAAGGTGATACAAGCCAGTTTTTGGTGCCCCTTTATGTTTAAAGATGCTTAAGCTTTCATTTCAAAGTGTGATCCTTGTCAAACGATGGGGAATATTAGCAAAAGGAATAATATGCCTCAGAATCTAATCTTAGAGATTAAGGTATTCGACTGCTGGGGATTCGATTTCATGGGACCATTCAAGCTGCCATGTCATGGAAAATAACTATATTGTGGTGGTTGTTGATTATGTTTCTAAATGGGTTGAAGCCATAGCATGTCCCACCAATGATTCTAAGGTTGTGTTGAAACTATTTCAGAGCATCATTTTCCCCATATTCAGAGTGCCTAAAATTGTGATAAGCGATGGAGTTTCTCATTTTATTAACAAGTTGTTTGAAAATATATTGAAGAAGTAGGGAGTCAAACACACAAGGTAGCAACCTCTTATCACCCTCAAACAAGCGGAAAAGTGGAGGTGTCTAACAAGCATATCCAAGTAATTTTATCAGGAGTTGTGGGTGTCTTAAAACAAGATTGGACAGTCAAGTTAGATGATACACTATGGGGTTATAGAACACCTGAAACGCATTTCAGTTGTTGTATGAGAAATCCTGCCATTTTCTAGTTGAGATCTAGTGCAAAGCATTGTGGATTACAAAGTTTCTGAATTTTGACTTGAAAGCAGCTCAGGAAGATTGGAAGCTTATAAAAGATCCATAATTTATAAGGAAAGAACAAAAGTTTTCCATGATTAGAGGATTTCTCCAAAGAAGATCATAGTTGGTGGTCAAGTTCTCTTGTTTAACTCAAGACTCAAGCTTTTTCCAAGAAACCTTAAATCAAGATGGTCTAATCCTTTCAAGGTTCAATTTTTTTTGCCATATGGAGTTGTAACTCTAATAAACAAGACTATGAATGCGCAAAGGGTGAAACCTTACCTACCTGATGAGACCATTTATAAAAGAACCTTTATTTCTCTCGATGAACAACCCCACCTTTGATGGGAGTGAGAAGTCAAGCTTACTAACTATAAGTAAGCTCACTTTGGAGGAAATCTCATAGTATCCTTGTAATTAATTTCAATTCTTCTGTTTTTAATTTTAATTTCCACGAGACTCAGAAAAAAATCTGATGAGTATTTGTGGGCGATATTAGTGGTTTTGGCGGCAACAAAGGAGAGTTAACCATCAAGTTGGACATGAAAAAGGGGATTTACTTTAGAATCTAGTGGATAAAATTTTATTTCAATCCCACCAGCCGAGTTTTCAAATCGAGTCAGAAGAAAGAAAAGTGGATTCATGACATTATCCACCAGATTCTTCCTTTGGTCCTTGTATCCTTAATATTACTCATTATAGTTCATCATATATTATAAGTACTTTGCATTATCCATCTCATGTTCTTAAAGTGATGTTGTTGGGACCCATATGTTTCCTCTTTTGAGTCACACACAACTCACGTCATACACACTACCAGCTTGCCTCACGTTTCCTCTTTTTGATCTCAAAAGATATTCACTCACATCTTTCATCTCTCATCACTTTCAGAGAAAATAAACTTAAGTTCATCTTGTCTTGTAAATCTTCTTTGTTTTGCAGAGTTTGGAGAATTCTTGGAGTTCAACTTGTCCACTGCCATAGAGTCAAAGAAGTCGAGCTGACTTCATTTCCGCATGGAATCTTTTCAACTTGACCATGAAGAAGCAAATCTGTCGAGTTGAGATAGTTGAGTGCACAAATCTGAAGTTTTTGTAACAAACTCGATCAAGAAGGAACAAATTTGTCGAGTTCACTTGCCAAGCACTGTGACTTTGCCATCTACGCACCTAGCTCTGGATATAAAACCAAGTCAAACCGTCGAGTTGTTCTCGGAAAATATGTGACCAGCTTGGGTACCTGTAACTGAGTCAACGAGACGAGTAGCCTCCACTTTTACCTTGTTTTATACAATCTGATCTACACACCAAACACTGAAGCCAAGTTGATTTTGTACCAATATTTGTGGGTAACTCGAGCTAATGAGCAGAGAAAGAGAGTTGAGATGATTGATTATCATGTGGTGAAGAAGCTGGCTAGGTCATTTTTGTGGAGTTGTGAGGACAAGTTACTTTTTACAGAGGAAAAATGTTAAGACCTAGAGCTGGTTCTTCAAGGAAGAGAATTAGAGTTCAAGATGTGAAGAACCTCCAATAGTGTCTTTTGATGATGAGTGTGTTGCAGAGTATATGGAAAGAAGAGAGTCAATTAGAAGATATGAGGTTAGAAGAGGGAAACTGATTCTTAAGAATCCTACGTTTGATGTGATATTAGGGTTTGAAGACCCTAAAAGTAGTGATGATGAGGAAACAGAGGAGAAGTATGGAGGCGAGGAAGAAGTTACACTAACTTATAACCAAACGGTAAAGGTTTTCTGCAATATGAGACTTTAGGGGACTCGGTATATTCATCATGAAACTATGGTGATGCTGGAAATTGCTCGAGATGTAGATTATTTGCTTGAGAAGTTCATACTGACATATTTTGCATCTCATAACCAATCAGCCTACAAAAAGGAAACCCGTCAATTTTTGCCTCAGTTGAGATGCATGTGTATAAGGATGACATGGAGACCTTGGAGGGATAAGGTGGTTTTTGGTATCTCACTTTCATGGCCTAGAAAAAAGAAAGCAAATTAGAGGATTATGTTTTCACAGTCAAGCAGTTTGAGTCACTGTTTGAACTTTTAGCTGGCAAAAAATGTACAAATGATTATGAGAGTGAGGAACAACAAGTTCTATGGCAAATAATAACTAGACTAGCAGATTATCTCCTATCAAGAAGCAAAAGCAATACAATCTAGAACCCAGCCAACAACAACTTTCACAGAGTTATTGCTAAAACATATTTCCCAGAAGGTTGACAGGGAATTGTGAGGCATCTTTAGCTAGAAATGAATGTTGAGGGACTGAAGGAACTCCTTAATAGTGAGCTTGGAGATATGGCAGAGAATTCAAGGGCGACTTTCTAGAGGATAATTTTACTTCCATAGTGCTAGGCCGATTACTTAGCTATAGGAGGTAGGTCACAAGGCTAAAAGATAATAAAAATAGTGATCTTTGTCAATGGGATTGTGACTGCAATCTTAAAAGCCAGCAGAGCGACACTGAAATTCGAGTATAAACCTCATACTTGGATGGATATTCCATACCTAAAAGGGCAAGATTCTTGGAGAGAACAACAGACAATGAACTTTGGCTTTACAAGTTCTCTCATCTAGAAACAAATGACGAAGAAAAGTTGCAACTTCCTAATTTGGAGTTCACAATAATAAATCTGGAGTGTACCATCGACTTCAGACCTCCAAGAGAAGGCCTTTTGATTGTACAGTCTCGAGAAAATGTTCAGAAACGACCAAGGAACATAAATGAAATCACCAACCAACAACCACATTGTTATTACTTTGATGATTATATAGATCTCATGTTGAGCAAATGAGTGAATAAAGCACATAAGGAGAGTGGTTTACTTCAAAAATGGAGTAAGTGTTATGATGGTATGATCGAATAACTAATGAAATCAAAGCCTAAGATGGCGGGATACATTAAGAACTCCAAATACTTTTAAGGTTTGGTTATCAGTCTAGACAAAATACTCCACAACCATAGCTGCTAACCATGAGAAGAACCCAAGTATGTTTCTAAACAACCTTGAATGCGCTCAACCTCTATTCCAGCTCAGACTTCTTCGTACATGCCAAGGACATCACCAGTGTATCAAGATGTAGATGCCACACAATAATTTTTGGTAAATTTTGATCCCAACTCGGCCAAGCAGCTCGATCGTACAGTAGAGTTGGGTGGAAACCATTATAGTTACAGACTGAACAAAGCCGCATACCATAAACGATCCTATTTCATGAGCTACGACTCGGAGAAGGATAAGCTACATCATATTTTGATTCATCGAAACACACAATGCCAGTGGACTATGATCCATCACACTTTACCGCATCGGAACATGCAACTCCACTCGACTGTGATCCATCCAATCAAGTTCCACCACCTCACACAAATAATGAATATCCATCACTATTTACCTTGTAATTCTAATGAGGTAACTGATGTGTCTGCATTTTAGCATGTTTTAGGGGCATTATTTAGCATGTTTTGCATTCATACTTGTAGTATTATCATTGTTTTAGGTCTTTTAAGGCTTAATTTTCACATCTAGTATTGGGCATTGCATACATTGCATAAAAGGGGATTTCAGGTACATTTGTAGCTTATTATGAAGTATTTTAGACTTCAAGAATACCTATGGGTGAATCGATTGGCCTAAAGTTGAAGTTCAGGATGTGATCTAGAATATTTGGCATGTCTCCATGACACTCGAGCATCACTGGTCGCGTGGCTTTTCGGACCTGAGCGTTGACTTTTTAGGGCTTTTTGTAAAAAGGCATATAAATACGCCCCTTATGTAATTAAGCAAACCCTAGAACGTTTTAGCCTATTTTCTTTAAGCAAAAAAGACTTTTCTCCTTTTTCCCTTGTAATTTCCTTTTCTTTGAATCTTAGATCCTTGTTGATCTTTTGAGAATTCGATTTTCTGCTTTCAATCGTTGTTGTTCATCTCTGTTTGATTTTTCTGATGATGTTAATGGTTTGCAATTCTGGGTTTATGTTTTTCATCATGAATATTGAGTAGATTAATTAGGGTTCTTGAGGAGATGGTGAGATTAGGGTAGATTTAGGGAATTCCAGACTTGTTTAGGGTTGAATAGGCTTAGATCTCTTCAGTCTAAGTGTCCTTAATGCTTATTTCTTTCTGATCAATTGAAATCTGATGGTTTGGTGTTTCCCACCCAAAAGGTGTTTGTGATAATGCTTGAATGAACTTAGGTTGAGATAACTTCTCCTAGCTCAAGAGATTGACTGTTTAGGGTGTTATTAGGCTTTGTAGGTCTGTGTTTAGTGCCTCTTGAGCCCTTTAATCGTTGGTGAGAATCAAGTCTGGTTAGGGTTTGAGAGAGGTCCCATTGCATGAGAATGAATGTGATACCTGTGATTCATTGCCTAGAGGTCATCTAAATAGGTTGATAAACGACTCTGGGAAGCATAACCAACCTAAACCATAGAATCGGTCGGTAATCTTCCAGGACGCGTCTATAAAGCATTTGAAGCCTGTAAACTGCATATTAGCTGTGGTAGGGAAAACTAGTTTTGATTTTCTGACTGGACTCCATATCAGTGGAGGGTCAAGACCAGGGGGCACCCCTGAACATGCTGATGTCTATTCTGCATAGTCAGCTTCAGCGATACTCAATACCCGTCTCGGGTCTACAATTTTACCGGAGAAACAAAACGAATTTCGCGCTTTCCAGATTTGCCATAATATCCAAGGGAATGCCCGACCTTCAATCCTGGTCGTCATCATCCTAAACATGTAATCTAAGTTAAACCAAACCGACACCCCGGGAAATAACCTCGGAGGAGATGGAATATTAGATAAGGCCCAGACCTGGAGGGCTGGTGGGCAGAGGAAGAACGCGTGATTGATGGATTCTTCTATCTTATCACAGCGGGCGCAACTAGGATCAGAGATAATTCTTCTATGTAGAATGTTTTTACTGACCGCTAAACAGCCTGACAAAATTTGCCAGAGAAAGTGCTTGATCTTGTTTGGACAAGGAACCTTCCATAAAGTACGATATAGAGTCTCGAAACTGGGTCCCATTTGGCTTGGAGCCCCAGTAGACATCTTTTCTGCTAAACAATATCCTGACTTCACCGAATACCTGCCTGTAGACGTATAATGCCAACCCCAGTAATCATGGCGGTCCCGTAAGGGAATAGGGATGCCAAGAATTAAATCTACATCGTGCCTATCAAAGTACTGACGGACTAAGATCTCTTTCCATTTACCCCGAGATTTATCGATAAAGTGATCCAGAGTTAAATTTGGAAATAAACTCCCATTGGACCATCTCGCCGGTCTCGGAGTCATATCTGGTATCCATGAATCCTGCCAAACCTTAACTGTTTTTCCATTTCCGATTCTCCGAATACCCCCTGTATCTACCAGGCTACTGGCAGAATACAAACTTCGCCACCCGTATGAGGGGAGACTCTTCAGGCCTCCTTCCAAAAAGCAATGATCCTTATAATATCGACCTTTAAGCACTTTTGCTAACAGAGACTATGGGTGCTCTAAAAGTCGCCATAATTGTTTCGCCAACATTACCGTGTTAAAATCTTCTAGACTCCGGAATCCCAGACCCCCTGCCGTCTTAGGTTTGCATAGTGCATCCCAGCAACGCCAATAGATTCCACCAGATTCACCAGTCCCAGACCACCAGAATTCAGCAATCGCCGAAATTAAATTCTGAATAATTCCCTGAGGGAGCCGATAGCAAGCCATGACATATGTTGGCAAAGCTGTTAAAACATATTTAATTAATACCTCTTTACCAGCCTTAGATAAAAATCTAGTCGACCAATTGCTAATGCGGGCCTGCAACTTTTCCCGTACAAAGGCAAAAACTTTTGTTTTAGCGCCGCCTATATTTTCTGGGAGGCCTAGATATGTTCCCATACCTCCGAGTCTAGTAATCCCTAGGATCTGATGTAACTCCAACTGTACTGTTTTCAGGACCGTGTGACCAAATTGTATAGATGATTTCTCGAAATTGATCTGTTGACCAGACAGCGATTCATACTCCTTTAAAATCAATAGAAGTTGTGTGGCTTCTGCTATATTTGCCTTACAAAAAAACAAGCTATCATCTGCGAACAGAAGATGTGAAATAGGTGGACTAGCCCGAGCTATGGATAGCCCTGTAAACAACTTATTTGTTTCCGCCATATGTAATCGGCGGATGAGCCATTCTGTACACAAAATGAAAATATAGGGCGATAGAGGGTCCCCTTGTCTAAGTCCCCGATTAGGTATAATGCAACCTCCCGGGAAACCATTTATGAACATTGTATACTCAACCGATGTTAGACAGAACATTATGCACTGTACCCAATTTTCACAAAAACCCATTCGATGAAGTAGAGCGCTGACAAAATTTCATTCTATTATGTCGTAAGCCTTACTCATATCTGTCTTAATAGCCATATACTTACCCTTCACTGAATCATTTGTATGGAGAGCATGGAATATTTCTGTGCTATCAAGATATTATCTGAGATCAGTCGACCAAGGATAAAAGCTGATTGAGTCTCTGAAATCAGTTGTGGCAGAAATCTCTTTAGCCGTAAACACATAACTTTAGAAATCAACTTATAACCAACATTACATAAGTTTATTGGTCTAAATTCCGTCATTTTCGTTGGACGTGCTATTTTTGGAATAAGGCAAATATTTGTCCTATTCAAACTCCTCTCAAAACACCCTTATCTTAAAAAATTATTAATCAAAGAGACTAAATCCGCCTTAACCGTCTCCCATGAGTGTTGAAAAAACAGAGCGGTCATACCGTTTGGGCCTGGTGTTTTCCTTGAGTCCATCATGAATAATGCAATTCGTACTTCTTCCTCAGTTGCTACTCTCATCAACCATTGAATATCAACCTCCATTATCTTGGAATTAATAATGTCACAGTTTATTCTTACATGCCGAGAACTAGTGAACAATTCCTTAAAATATCGCAACGCTTCCGCAAATAAATCGTCCTCTCTAGTTTTCCCTTTTAGCAAGCTGAAAGTTTAAAATTGTACAAGCATATTGATTTGTTATTTATGAATCAGGAGTTCAGGATCAATAATTTTGAACAGAACCAAAAACCGGAATGTTTAATGGTTTCAGACATAAGAAAAGCGTAATAAGCAAACATATGGGCCTAATCGAACCTTCACTTGTTTTCTTTTCTTTTTCTTTGTTTTTGTCCTTTAATTCCTTCTAATCCTTCGTAAAAATCAAACGCAGAATATTGTTTTCTCGCTCGCAAATTTTTCTTCTCTCCTTTATCGCTCCTCGGAATCTGAAGCAGTTCTTCTTTCGAACTTCGTTAGGCGCCTGGATCGGTAAGATGATTTCCTCTTTCCTCTTATGCATCATAAGATCTCATCTTTGATAGCCTCATTTCCGATTCACATTTCCCGTTAATCCAACTTCTGCTGGGTGAATCTGGTACCGTGTCTCGAGTTTTTCGTTTCTTCTGTTTTTCAAATCCGGTTTTCAGAATCTGCGGAACTCTTTGTGTGTGTGGAAGTATAGGAAAATTGATGTAGCGGAGACAACAGTCGAGTGACCGTAGTTTTGTTCCAGGATCTGTCAATGAGTATCGCATTTATTTCTAAATATTATAATCGAGATCCGAAATCTCTCTATTTTACCTGACGCTTTCGTTATTGCTTTTAACTCATATAGCTATTTGCTCTGACCTGGGAAGTGCTAAGAATCATTTGGTTGTTTTGTTTTTGTGCGTTGCAGTGACTTGATTCGAACTTGCACATAAGCTGGGATTAAGATGGCTATGGTAGATGAACCATTATATCCCATTGCTGTGCTCATAGATGAGCTTAAGAATGATGATATACAGCTTCGATTGAACTCGATCCGTCGCCTATCTACAATAGCTCGTGCCCTTGGAGAGGAGCGCACAAGGAAGGAACTAATTCCCTTTTTGAGTGAGAACAGTGACGATGACGACGAGGTGCTCCTTGCAATGGCTGAGGAATTGGGAGTTTTCATTCCATATGTCGGAGGCATTGAGCATGCGCATGTTCTTCTCTCTCCTCTTGAGTCTCTTTGCACTGTTGAAGAGACCTGTGTGAGAGAAAAAGCTGTGGACTCGCTTTGCAAGATTGGATCTCAAATGAGAGAAGATGACCTTGTTGATTCCTTTGTCCCTCTAGTGAAGGTTAGATACTGAGAGAGGAAATGTCTTTAGCATTAAATTACACCTTATGATTACTTCGTCCAAGTTTTTCCTATTAAGGCTTAATTTTTTGTTCTCATCTTTATCTTGTAGAGACTTGCAGCTGGTGAATGGTTTGCGGCAAGAGTTTCCGCATGTGGGCTCTTTCAAGTTGCATACCAAGGTTGTACTGCTGTGCTGAAGACAGAGTTACGGTCTACTTATAGCCAGTTGTGCCAAGATGATATGCCAATGGTGCGTAGAGCTGCTGCTTCAAACCTGGGGAAATTTGCTACAACTGTGGAGTCAACCTATTTGATTGCTGAGATCATGACTATGTTCGATGATCTTACCAAAGATGGTACTTAATGCTAGAAACGTTTTATGTATTTCTTTGTGCGCATATCACTTTTTAGTAATATTTTTCATGGACTCACTAGTCTGGTTAAATAGATCACATTTGAAATTAAGAAGCAAGGTTTGATAAAGAAATTATTTTTATAGTGGATACGTACCCCCTTAGAAAATACTCGTTTTTATCGATAGTAATTCTTTTTGAAGTTAATCTTCATTTCAGACCAAGATTCTGTTAGGCTGTTGGCTGTTGAAGGCTGTGCAGCTCTTGGAAAGTTACTGGAACCTCAGGATTGTGTTGCACGCATTTTACCTGTTATTGTTAATTTCTCTCAGGTGAATTGGGTTTTACTTCTGCATCATGGCTTTTTCACTCAACTGTCACCACTAGATCGTGTGTGAATATATATATATATATATATCTGCTACTGCATGTGTAGTTTTTATCAGTAAAAGTTTGCACTTCTGATATTTTGGATGCTATATGGTTTGTTTTCGGAGAGCAGGATAAATCTTGGAGGGTGCGCTACATGGTTGCTAATCAGCTATATGAACTCTGTGAGGCAGTGGGTCCGGATTGTACTAAGTACGTGCTGGTGATAGAGTGTTCTTTGTCTTCCTTGCTAGATACTTTCTATCTCGTCAGAAATCAAACACATATACATCTAAGAGCACATATTGGAAGTTTTTTTTCTGTTCATATAAGAGCCTTGGATGGCATATTTATGTTCGTACATGTATCTTATCTTTTGACACAAAACTTATGTTTAAATATCTCTAGGACGGATTTGGTTCCAGCATATGTGAGATTGCTACGGGACAATGAGGCTGAAGTACGTATAGCAGCAGCGGGAAAAGTGACTAAGTTTTGTCGGCTTTTGAATCCAGAGCTTACGATTCAGCACATCCTCCCCTGTGTAAAGGTACATTCTCTGCTTATCATATTCCTCAATTTTTCCATAAAAGAGGTTGTTTGATGTCCTGTCTCATAATAATCTGAACCAACTCATTTGTGGCAGGAATTATCATCTGATTCTTCTCAACATGTCCGCTCTGCTCTAGCTTCAGTTATAATGGGGATGGCTCCTATCCTTGGGAAGGTTAGTAATAACTGAAGATATCCAACATTTTTTGCATCTTGTGAGACGGTGTAATCTGCTCACATAGTTTTGATCAACAAGATTTTCCAAACCATGTGTTATGGTTCGGTTATATCAAGAGGCCACTCAATAATCATTCACATACTGAAGCCTTCTTTACAGGACTCAACCATTGAGCATCTGTTACCAATTTTTCTTTCCCTTTTGAAAGATGAATTCCCTGACGTACGGCTCAACATCATAAGCAAGCTAGATCAAGTCAACCAGGTTTGTTAGGTCTTTCGTGGGTGTTGGATTTAGGTACTTTTACCGCTTCCTTGCTGTAATTGGTGACTGAATTATCTTTTATGGCAGGTTATTGGAATTGATCTACTATCACAATCCTTGTTGCCAGCAATTGTAGAGCTTGCTGAGGATCGGCATTGGAGAGTCCGGCTTGCAATAATAGAGTATGTTCCTCTGTTGGCCAGCCAGTTAGGTATAGGGTTTTTCGATGACAAGCTCGGATCCCTTTGCATGCAATGGCTGCAAGACAAGGTTATATCTTTAGTCCTTATATATTCCATAATTGTGATTCTGGATATTGACACCGTTCTCCTTCTTCAGGTCTACTCCATCCGTGAAGCTGCAGCAAACAACCTAAAGCGTCTCGCAGAGGAGTTTGGTCCTGAGTGGGCAATGCAGCACTTAGTTCCTCAGGTTTGTTCTAACTGACACCATTCTGTTTTTTCACAGTTGATCTATGTCAAGTAGTTTGCATATAACATCTGATCATTTTCGTAAAATCCCTAAACTGCATATACTGAGATCCTTTATTCATCTAAACAGGTATTGGACATGGTCAACAATCCGCATTACCTACACAGGATGATGGTTCTACGTGCAATATCTCTCATGGCTCCTGTAATGGGATCAGAAATAACATGCTCTAAATTTCTGCCTGTGGTTGTTGAAGCAGCAAAAGACAGGTAAGATAAGATTTTTTAGATGTGTTGGCTAAAAACTCCATCGAAACACATCTTACTTTTCTCAACGTTGTTGTTACACATGTCAAATCTCTTCAGAGTTCCAAACATCAAGTTCAATGTTGCCAAGCTTCTGCAATCCCTCATCCCAATAGTCGACCAATCAGTAAGATTACAACAAACATAACTCGATCATATCGAACGCTAATGGAGATTGTTTGAACTTGAATGTTTTTGCCGTGTTTGTAGGTGGTGGACAAGACGATCCGTCAGTGTTTGGTGGACTTGAGCGAGGACCCTGATGTTGATGTTCGCTATTTTGCAAACCAAGCTCTTAACTCTATTGATAATTCCACAGCGGCGCAACCCTGATTCTTTTTTCATACCTATTATTTAAGTTTATATTATTCGTATTCGTGTTGTTTGGTTTTGTTTGTGTAGAATGGCATTAACATTGCCTATGCAACACAGTTATATTATTTGTTAGTAACATAATTTGTATTCCCTCTGTTACATTTTCTGTTGTTTCAGGCTTGCACATTCTTCTTAGTTTAATTACTGCTTTACTCTCTTTGTTATCTACCGAACAGAGTTTGTTCCATATAAAGATATGATTTGTCTTTAATTCTATTCGACTTTGGACAATTTAGACAGATGTCTTAAATGAATATAGCATCAGGTCCTTGCATATTATTACATAAGTTAGTTGAAGGATCTCCATAATAATATCTAGTTTTATAATCATGTATTATTTATGGGTCAAGTAAATGATGTTGCAGTGGTACTTGCGTTGTTCTCTTCTATTAGTTTTGTTTGATGCTAAACACGAATCACAGACATTAGATTTGATACATTTTGATCAGAAAAATGGTCCACAAATTTGAGAAATGGAAAACATGAATCATGTGACAAAATGGTTCTAGCCAGACGGGTTAGCCCGCTTTAGACACCCTATAATTGCATAATAATCTACAGTTATCTCCTATTTTTCATGAGTCATGAGCTGATCAAGCGGTCGTCAAAACTTCACGGGCTCGAGCGCTACGATGTTGGAGACGACGGTGAAGTATTTCAGACATCTCACGGAAGAATTCAGCATCCCATCTTTGAATCAACAAAGGATCTTCAGCGAAACATATGTATATCGATGTCACTGCACTCTCGACTACCACCATTCCTAAACCAACCTGAAAAAGAACCACATTCGACATGAGAAACAGATTAAATAAGTTGGTCATGTAATTTTATTGGGTAACTAAAGAGTGCACAGAAGAGGAAACTCACAAGGACCATTCCCATCAACATAGCCGTAGATGCAACCATTATAACCCTGTCACTGTATTTGATCCAAGCCCATATACCAATGCAAGAACCTGTGATGAGTCCTCCAAAGATGGTTCCCATTAGGAGCACCGCACCAGAACAGTCGTATGCAACAAGTGCCTCTACGCCAGTCGACTGAAACAATTCCCACGCGTCTCTTGCTGATTTGTTGAATCCTTTTCCATACACTGCAATCTGATAATTAACCAAAGAAATTCTGATTTTGATTCTCCATTGCTCATAGGAAGAATATGGTGAGATTACTGTCTAAAACCAATATACCTGGACATAGGCATACTTGTTAAAAAACCGAACTAGAGTTTCAACTAGATGAAAAAAGAAATCAACGCAACAAAGTAGACATTCGTTTCCACAAATCTTGGAACGGAATCCCCTTATCTGCAAACAAAAATTGTAGGCCAACGTTAGTAAGAATTGAAAGAATGATGAGTTTTTACAAAATGCAAAAGAATATGGAGACTACCTCCCAGCGAAGTGTTCTAATGGCAGCAGTGAAGAGTGACCCGTAACATATGCTCCCAAAAGATGTTGTCACAGCGTACCTAAGCGAGTTTATTAGAGAGCTAGGAGGCAACGATGATGACTCTTCTTGACGACAGTGAAAGAGAACATGGAACACCATCCCGGAAACTATAACATGGACAGTGTTGCATAGCACAGCCCCTGTCCAGAACAAGCTAACCGAGAGAACCTGTACATATACACATTCCAATGAACGAATGAAATCTAAAGAAGTTTACTTTCAGACCCTAAAAGCAGAAGACAGACACTGTAAGCACAAATGCAAAACTTGCCAGCTCACCACAAGAAGCCACCAGCGTCCTTCATCGCCCATACTCGACGCCACAACACCAGCTGCTCCAAAAGACCATAGAGACATCCACAAAAGCATGACAACTGTGAAAGCATGTGCCACCATTATGACCTTAGGAAGTCCCCATACTAACTTCAGTGCTTTCCGCAGAACTAGCATCGTGAAGGGAAGTCTACACATGAACAGAACTGATAAGTGTTCCCAAATAACCGAAGCAGTTCAACTATATACAACCTTGCACGCACCTGTCTATAACTGAAATCACATACAAGAACTGCAACAGAGCTCCAACGGCGAATACACCGCCCCAGAAGAACTGTCTGCACCAAAAACATAGTACACTAACTACTGCTAGATAGGTTGTTAAGATGTGAACAGAAACTTTCATCATCTCATTGGCGTAGGAGCCGAGTAGCAATGACCAAACCCAACTGATAAAGACTCCGATCCCACCAGCAACTGCATAAAGAGGCCAGTAGTCCTCGGTCAGCCCTTTATGATTCTCTAAGAACCCATGAGTGTATCTATCGATGTTTAACCTATCTGATATCCTAAACCTATTGAGTCCAAGCACAGCGAGCACGAATCCCAGACAAATCATGTGGATCAGAAAGATTGCTGACCAAAATACATCATGCCAGTGGCGAGACTCGTGGAGGATGGCCTGATTTCCGTCTCCACTCCTTCGACTCCGCTGAAGACTCTGCAAATCAAAATGACAGAAAACATTGGTTGCCATGTAAGCACGTTAAACTTCTATTGAAAATGGAGAGTATGAATCTCTTTTTACAAAGAGAGATGTTGATGCCAAAACTTTTGAGACAGATATTTACACCATCGTAACACAATTCTAATAACTTGGAGCTGAAACTACGGAGATATTTGGTACTGATGATTCATAAGTAGTTAACTCATGAAGTAGACATTGTGAATCCACATATGTAGCTATACAATATAAGCAATGTCTTCTTCTTTCTTGGCACGCCGTTTTAACTCAAAATTACTTATAATGGACCACCAATAAAAGCTGTTCTTTTACATGAGCAACGATCCTGAATCCTTTTAGCAGTATAATGCAAATACATATACTGATCAAAAAACTCACACAATACGTATCAGTTTCAAAAGAATTGTTTTTTAAGACTGACCCATGATTTAAATTACATAACCAAAGTAGTGAATCGCTCTTAACAAGTAAGAAACAAAATCTAGATCTGAGTTGGTCAGGATCCCACAAAAAAAAGGACTTTATGAAACGAAATGTTCTAGAAAGCAAAACCCAGAAAGGAATACTCAAAACCCACTTAAATGCTTCGCTTATTTTCTGAAAATTCATGGGAAATGTTTAAAAACCCAGATCAAGATTGAGAAAGGGTGATAAAAAAGGAAAACCTGGTCGCCGGAAGAGATGGAGGCGTAATCAGAGGAAGGAGAGACACTGTTGGTTGAGTCACTCATGACGAAGTAGAAGAAGAAGATTCACTGACTACAACCAAATTTTAAAGGAATCATCTTTGAAGAAATATCATAGAGAAGGGAAAGACAGAGACAGGAAGAAGAATAGTCAATGAATAGAAAAAAGAGACAAAGAAAGGGTTTATGAGTCAAAAGAAATGTGAAATTGATCAGAGTGAAACAAAGAAGTTCTGTCGGAGCGGTTCTCCTTCTTCGTCTTTCTTCTTCTTCTTCTTCTTCTTCTTCTTCCTCTTTATTTTTAATTGGATAAGAAGAGAAAATAGTTTTTGCAGTGGTCGTTTTCAGATCACACTTTCTCCTCCCTAACTGTTGTTCACTTTATTTTCCTTTCTCCAAATTGTTTCTTTTTTCGTCTGCCTCGTTTTTTTTCTCTGCTAAATATATTACTTAAATAATAATCAAAATCTTAATGATGTGATTGTGAATGATAACTGCATAGTTTTTAAATTATAGTTTCACTAATCTTCTCTTACGTACTAACGTAGGTAAGAATTATACAGATATTTAAAAGGACTGGTCAAAAATTCATTATACTTGTCAACGAATATACCACTATCTCAATGCCTCATGCTTATTGAATATTCCTGGAGTTTGCTCTTATGGTATAAGTTTTATAGCTGTAGCATAAAACTGTAAAAGTAAAAGAGTGATTTTGGACGAAGAAAGGAGAAAGTAAAAGGTTGACAAAATAGAAAAGAAAAAAGCTTTATAATGATTGAATCCATAGATGTCACTTCATTATTGTGACACCATGTCTACGCCACCTCTCTGTACCATGTTGCTCTATCTCTCTTTTATATTTGTTTAATTTGATTTCATGAAATTTCTTTATTTCAGTCACTCCACATGCATAAACGTGATTCGTCAAATGGTCCCAGAAATATAAAACGTATTAATATCTACCTATGTGCTTATTATCTAATTAGAAATTTTTATCATATACATATTATATCTCTCCATTAGTGTGTAACTTTTTATCTGTAACACACAATGTCTGAGATTAACTTAAGGCCATGAGTGTGTGTAGGCATGCGTGTTTGGGCGACCTATCAGCTATCAGTTCAGTTGTTTTGGACTTTTAGTTTTTCGATTTTAAGGTTCAATATTCATTCAATTACTATTAGAATTTTGTTTAGATTCAGCCGATTCAATTAGTTTTGATGTTGTAAATATCAATGAGTTCAGTTTCAGACAAGTTATTTCACCCAAAATACATGTTTATAATTAGTTTTTAGTCTAAATAGTTTGGTTAGATAAGTCTTAATATTGACTTTATGCCCTCACCACTTGTGATCAAAAACTATTTGAATATTTAAATACATTCCAAGTCTAAATAACTTGCTTAGATGAGTTTGACTTTATGACCATAACTAAATGTGAATCCAAGCATTAGCTATAATCCTCGAGGTTCACGTGTGTAGACAAGCTGGTCCAAATGACTTGTATTGATTGTAACTGTACCCTTAAAAAAGAAAGATTCAATCTTTTACTCTTTTTTTGGTTCACTCTATGCAAGAGAACAAGAAACAAAGTACATAAAAGTGAAATAGTTGTCTAATTAACATTTTACTAGCTTTTATAAGTGACTTTTACTTTTAACTCAATTAGTTAAAGACAGGTTAGCTACCATTGATTAGACGAGAATCCAATGAGAGAATTAGCCAAATCCAATAGATTTCATGAAATTTTTTTTATTTCAGTCACTCCTCAAGCATAAACGTGACTGGTCAAACGGTTCCAGAAATATAAAACATATTCATTTTACCAATGTGCTTATTATCTAATTAGACATCTCATCATATACATATTATATCTCGCTGCAACAGATAATGTCTTTTAGATTAACTTAAGCCCATTAGTGTGGATCCAAGCATTAACTATACCTCTCAAAGTTCACGTGTGTCTTGGTCCAAATGACTTGTTTTGATTACCCCTGATCGGATTGGGGTAAGATTTTTCAGGTTAATATATCCATATATTTGGTTCGATATGGGTTACTTTCATTCAAGTTCAAATCGGTTTAGTCCAAACTTAAAGAATTAAAAAATAACTCAAATACTTGAAAAATATCCAAAAATTTCATAGAAATACCAAAAAATATCTTAAAACACCTAAAATCACCAAAAATATAAAAAAATAATCATAGTGTTATAAAATAATTATATAAGTGTATTATATTATATATTATATATTATATTATTATAATGTGTGTAGAAAAAAAAGAGATGATGTAGGGAGGAAAAGTCTTTTTTTTATGTTATATATAATAATTCAATCCCTCTTTCACATTTATAGTGAAGAGAGGCGGTGAAGTAGTACATATTTACAATAAGCAATTATAACATCTACAAGCCTATAAATCTATATTTATAACATTCCCCTTGATTGCTTATTGTTAATTTTGTATTACGCACTCTCTCATTAAAAAGTTTGTCATGGAAACTTCAGTGAGATAAAAATCATGACAAGAGAAAAATGGTACAGTGATATAATCTCTCCCTGAAAAGATGGATATTATAAGTTTCGTAATTGACGCATTCGGATACTGTGAACATGTTTTCTAAATGTTGTAGTGGGAAGCGCTTTCGTGAATAAAAATGTTGCATTGTCTACTGATCGTATATATTGAATGTTCATTTCTTGATTTTTCTCATGTTCTCGTGTGTAAGAGAAAAATTGTGGGGGATATGCTTCGTTCGGTCGCTCTTAATATAACCTTCCTTGATTTGAGCGACACAAGCGACATTATCTTCAAACAATTTTATTGGCCCTTTATTAGTGATCATTCTGTTTGCTTCTTGTATGCACTGAGTCATAGATCTGAACCACACACATTCTCTACATGCTTCGTGTAATGCAATTTTTTATGCATGATTTGAGGAGGTAGCAACCAGAGTCTGCTTTTGCGAATGCCAAAAAATTGCAGTACCTCCAATTGTGAAAACATATCCGGTTTACGATCGGGCTTTATGTGGGTCTGATAAATAGCATGCATCTGCAAAACCAACTAGATCGACATAGAATTTCTACTATAAAATAATCTCAAGTCAGTAGTTCTCTGGAGATAACGAAATGTATATGTTTTATTTCATTCCAATGCATGCGTGTGGGTGATGAACTGTATCTAGCAAGCAAATTTGTAGCAAATGTTATATCTGGTCAAGTGCAATTTGCAAGATACATGAACCCACCAATAACGCGCATATAAGGTACTTCAGGACCTAATACCTCTTTGTTATCTTCACAATGTCCGAATGAATCTTTATCGATATTCAATGATCTATTGACCATTGGAGTACTCACATGAGTCGTTTTATCCATATATAAGTGTTTTAATATTCTTTTTGTATAATTCGATTGATGTACAAAAATTCCATTCTGAAGATTCTCGATCTGAAGTCCAAGACAAAATATTCTTTGTATGAGATCTTTCATTTCAAACTCTTTCTTCATGTGAGCTTTTGTCTCATCGATTTCCTTTTGAGTACCGATTATGGTCAAGTCATCAACATATACAACAATGATCACAAACTCATATAGAGATTTCTTGATAAATACGCAAGGGCATATTGACATGTTGGTATACCCTTTACTTAACAAATATTCACTTAAGCGACTATACCACATGCGTCCGGATTTTTTTAATCCATAAAGTGATCGTTGTAATTTGACTGAACATATTTCTTTGGATTTTGAGTTCAATGCTTCAAGCATCTTAATCCTTCTGGGATTTTCATATATATATATATATATCATTATCAAGTGATCCATATAGATATGATGTCACAACGTCCATTAGATGCATTTATAGATTTTATATGTCGCTAGGTTCATCAGAAATCTGAAGGTAATTGCATCCATTACCGGTGAATATGTTTCTTCATATTCAATTCCCAATCTTTGAGAAAAACCTTGGGCAACAAGTCGGGCTTTATACATTGTTACCCCATTTTTCTCATTTCTTTTTCGAACAAATACCTATTAATAACCAACAGATTTTACATGTTCAGGCATTATGCCAATAGATCCAAAAACTTTTCTCTTATTAAGGGAGTTTAATTCAGTTGTCATGACCATTTTCCATTTCTCGCAATCAGGTCTTTTCTGGCATTCTAATATGGATTTTGGATATGGATCATCACTTTCATTATCAATTTCTTTTGATACAGAGATGAAAAACTTCCATCATCATCTTCTATTTCATTTCTAACCCAAATATTTCCGTTTTGGGTATAGTTGATGGAGATCTCATGTGTTTCTTTATCTTCGTCTTCAAGATTTTTCTCTGTATGATTTGGTTCTTCTAGACCATTATTATGTATTTCTCCCAAATTCTTTTTCTTTCGGGGAGTCTTATACCTTTGGCTCATTTGAAATTTTTCCATCATTTTGTTCTTCTGGAACCATAACTCTTGATGGAACATTTACAACATGTATATATGATTTTGTCACTCTTTTTGTATCGGTGAACGCATTTGGTATCTGATTTGCCATATTTTGTAAATGCACAAGTTTTTGAACTTTAGTTCACACTGTTTCGTAGGAGGATCAAGGTGCCACAACGATGGTGTGTACCATGTAATGTCTTTTGGAGCTTCTTTTGCTCCTCCCCCTAATATTGGATCATCTTCATTAAAATGACAATTGGCAAAATGTGCCATAACATATCCCCAGTTTTTGGTTCCAGATACCGGATTATAATTGGTGATTTATACCCAATATATATATCCCCAATCTCCTTTGCCCTCCCATTTTTGTGCTTTGCGGCAGTGCTATAGAGACATAAATCGCACATCCAAAAACACGGAGATAGAATATATATGGCTTGTTGCCAGATGGTAATTCTAATGGGGAGTATTTATGATATGCACTCGGTCTTATTTGAATTAGTGTCGCGGTATGCAAAATTGCATGACCCCATTTGGATTCTTGTTCTCATCACTAATGGTCTAGCAATAATTTGTAACTGTTTTGATCAAAGACTCATCCATGCCATTTTGTGTGTGAACGTGCGGAACTAGATGTTCAACAATATCATAGTACTAGTCTTTTACTCATCTGAAGTCGTTTTCATGGTGGATCAAAAATATCATAGTATTAGTATTTTGCTCATCTAAAGTCGTTTTTGACTTATTGAGGGTATCTAGGAGTTTTCTTCCTCTAAGATGCATTTTTGTTACAACTGTCCATCTCATATAATTGTTTCCCGATATATCAAGGGCGATGATTTCGTGCTTAGCCAAATTTGACATAGTTACTGCATAATAATAATAATATTAATAATAATAATAATTTATTAAATATTCGACAAAATATTATTAAAACATAATATAAAATAACATATTATCTAAATACAAATAAATAAAACAAACAAGTGACTACAAGGATATATGTAGCACATATAGTCAGATCAACAATTATCCAAAATTCTTCGGGGGTATGTTCAAAAACGAAAACCCCGTAGATTGAAAAAAATAATTGTAACCAAAGAAATGATTAAAATCCAAATAAACATTTTTGTGATGGGGAAGAAAATTTTTGAGTGAAAAGATGAGAGAAAAATAAGTGTATTTATAGATGAAAAAATTGTATGTAGCCGTTGGAAATAGTGTTTAGAACATTTGGGTATATATATGTATTATTAATATTTTTCTTTCATAATCGTTAGAAAATATAATTAAAATTAGTTTATCAAAATTAATAGTTACCAATAATAACATTATTATGAATCAATCAAATTATATAGATAGATAATTACATATTAGGCATTAATTAAAACAACAATAATTTAAAGATATATTGTTTGTCTCCTTCAAGAACACTTGGTAAATATTTTCGGGACATTTTATTATTTATTGTTTTTCTCGAACAATTTGTAAATGTCTTTTAGACATTTAAAGACATTGATCTGAGGAGGCATAGCGTACCATATGATCATGATCGTGGAGGCATAACCTTCCATAATGATCATTCAGGAAAAACATTTTTATTATCCCGAACAAAAATATATTTGTATGGGGAACAAACCACCCATATTGTTTTGGCCACTATAACAATATATAAATTAAATTAAAATGTATAGCATATATGTATGAGGTCCAATTTACTTATTATTACAAAGTATAAAAACAGATTTGACAAAAATTAAATTTTACCTTCTCTGTTACAGGAGCACTTCATGTTGATAACGTGTTATAAAATAATTATTTAATTGTATATATTATATATTATATTATTATAATGTGTGTAGGAAAGAAAGAGATGACGTAGGGGGGGAAAATTTGTATTATTGTTGTTGTGTTATACATAATAATTCAACCCCTCCTTCATATTTATAGTGAAGCGATCCATTGAAGTAGTAGATATTTATAATAAGCAATTATAAGAAGTACAAGCCTATAAAGCTATATTTATAACACATATAATACTAAAAATACATTATAATATTATAATATAAAATTTAAGGGTACCCAATCTGATGAGTCCCGACCTGTCGGAACGCACGCGGACAATGGGACAGACGAGGGACCAAGTCGCGGAACACAAAGCACGACTCAAATGCTGATAATGGACCCATGGATCACAACTAGATCCAAGACGGCTGCCCGAAACATACAGACCAAGTGTAACAACTACGCTGCTGAGTTCCTAGAGTCGTATGACCCGCGAAGGACTGCTATGAAGGCTTTGATGAGGTGTCGATACATCCCTCAATACTATAGCCGAGACTTCCAAATGCGGTTTAAAAGACTCACCCAAGGATCTAAGACCGTTGAAGAGTATTTTGAAATTTTTGAGCATCTAAGGAACCGACTGCAAATTGAAGAAACCGAGGAAGCTCTAATGGCTCAGTTCTTAGACGGCATGAATGAGAGGATAACAAGGAAGGTCTAGTGCCAAACATACCACAGCTTCGAAGAGATGTTGCATTTGGTCATTCAAGTGGAACAAATAAATCAAGAGGAAGACTGCTAGCACCACTCGGGCCCAAGGCTAAAGACTTCCGAGCTGGGCCCCGAACGCGTCCTCGTCCCATGGAATTAGCCGCGGATCCGAGAAGCTGAAAACTGTTCACATCGACTCTCGATTCAAGCCACGTGAGCCTAGCAACAACCCGCGACCTGAGTCGCGCCCTTAGCCCGCCGATGCAAGAACTAGGGACATCAAGTGTTTCCAATGTCGAGGACGAGGTCACTATGCCCGTGATTGCCCAAACTAGCAGAACATGACTGATAAACAGGTTTTTACGGTGTTTTCTCAAATACCAAACTGTCTATCTAATCAATCGTAGTACAGTATTGTGTCAATCCACTGGGAGAGTAACTAGCAATCAAGATGTGATCTACTTATCCTAATCTAAGCCAGATTCGATTTAGTGAGCAGTTGTCTAAACTAGGTGAAAGCGAAATCCTAAAACAGAATGCTAAAAACGAGACATGAAAATAGAATGTAAAAACAGAGTATTGAAAATAAAGCAATAGCAAAAGAAAATGAAGTGCAACACCAAATCTTAACCTAAAAGCAGAGTATTAAAATCACGAAAATTCAATAGAGGAAAAAGGGGTTCTCGAGGTTTAGGATCAATGATTAGGGTATTCCTAGGGGTTCCAGACTTGTTTATCAACCTATTTAGATGACCTCTAAGCAAGGAATCACAAAGTAATAACATTCGCTCTCGCGCAATGGGACCTCTCCTAAAAGGCAACCTGACTTGACTCTCGCCCAACGATTGGAAATTCAAAAGGGTTTAAGTATGGACCTTACAAAGCCTAATAACACCCTAGACAATCAATCTCTTGAGCTAGGAAGATGTTATCTTAACTTAAGCATGTTCAAGTGATTCCCCAAACGCCTCTCTGGGGGGATTCACCAAGAGATCGAATTTCAGTTCATCAGAAAGAAACAAGCATTAAGAACACTTAAATTAAAGAGATCTAAGACTTTAATCAAACATAAACAAATCTGGAAATCCCTAAGTTTTCCCCTAATCTCACCCTTTCCTCAAGAACCCTAGACTAACTTGCTCAGAATTCATGAAGAGAAACATATACTTAAAATCGAAAATCAATTGCATAAACTTAAGACTAAAAATCGTAAATTGCTTTGTAAAGATGGAGATCGAAAATTGCTAGAAAATATTGTATATTAAAAGTGGAAATTCTACTACAATTTATAGATCAACAAAAGATCTTTAAGTCTTAAAGTAAAAAGGAAAATTACTTAGAAAGTAAAAAAGGAAAATTGCTTAAAGAGAAGAAAGGAAAATTCCCTAGAAGAGAAATGGAAAATTCCTTGAAAAGAAAAATAGAAAGTTCCTTAGAAAGAAGAAATGAAAAATTCCTTAGAAAGAAAAATGGAAAAAGGCCTAAAATAGTTGGGATTTTGCCTTTTCACATAAAGGGGTACCATTGGGCCTTTTTTACAAAAAGCCCAAAATAAAAGTCAACTATGTCAAAAGTCAACGTTCTGGTCCGAAAAATCCACTCGACCAAGTGTGGTCGAGTGTCATGCTCGAGTGTCATTGGTATATGCCAAATCTTCTAGATCACATCCTGAACTTCAACTTTAGGCCAGCCGATTTTCCATTGGTCTTCTTGTAGTCCGAAATTCTTCATGACATGCTCCAAAAAGTACCTAAAAATACCCTTTATGCAATGTGTGCAATGCCCAACACTAAGTATGCAAATTATGCCTAACAGAACCTAAAACTATGATAATAATGCAAGTATGAATGCAAAACATGCTAAATAATGGCTCTAAAGTGTGGTAAAATGCAGACACATCAATGACCCTCACTGCCACAGGGGATTATGAGTCCCAAGATGAGGCCGACGACCCGTAAGAATCTCTTGAAGATGTCGGGGCTGAAGAAACCCTTGCCGAGCCGGAGGTTGGAGAGCTTCTCATGATCTCATGAGTGCTTAGTGTCAATCCATTGTCGGAAGAGTCCAACTAGTATGACAACATCTTTCATACTCGATGCATTGTAAGTGGGAAGGTGTGTGGCTTGATCATCGATTGGGGCTGATGTACCAATGTCGCGAGCTCCTACATGGTCAATAAACTCTCTCTTGCAACCACACCCCACCCAAAATCCTATAAGCTTAAGTGGTTGAACAATAAGTCTATGATTAATGTGTCTGAACAAGTTTTGGTCACATTTAATGTGGGGCCATACAAGGACCAAGTCCTATGCGATGTAGTGCCGATGCAAGCCAGCCACCTATTGTTGGGTAGGCCTTGGCAATTTGACAAGAAAACATCTCACTGTGGTCACACGACCCAGTACCATTTCATTCATGATAATAAGCAAATGTGCCTTAAGCCGTTGACACCCTCACAAGTTATTGAATTGCAAATGAACATGACTAAGGATCCGGATACTAAAACGAACCTCTTGATTAATGTTGGGGATGTTAGGAGATCACTTAGTGACTCCTCATGTCATGTTTTACTAATGCTCTTTAAAGAATTGTTATATATAGCTAGTGAAGACGTATCCGTCCCGGAAGCCATCAAGGAGCTCATAAGCCGATTTCAAGACGTGTTTTCCAAAGAGCTACCTCACGGGTTACCACCTATCCGAGGGATTAAGCATCAAATTGATCTCATCCTGGGAGCCTAACTTCTAAACCAAGCTGCCTATAGAGTATATCCAACCGAAGCCAAAGAATTGGAGAGGCAAGTCAAAGATCTCATGAAGCAAGGCTACGTGCGCAAAAGTCTCAGTCCTTGTGCCATGCCAGTCCTCTTGCTACCTAAGAAAGATGGGTCTTGGCGCATGTGTGTTGATTGTTGGGCAGTCAATAATATCACCATGAAGTATATGCATCTCAACCCAAGGCTACACGACATGCTAGATGAGCTAGATGGAGTAAGCATCTTCACTAAGATCGATCTCAAGAGTGGTTATCACCAAGTTCAGATGAAAGAAGGTGATGAACGGAAGACAACTTTCAAAACCAAGCAAGGCCTCTACGAATGGTTGGTCATGCCGTTCGGCCTTTCCAACGCCCCATCCACCTTCATGTTCCTAATGAATCACGTACTCTGATCCTTTATCAATAAGTTTGTTGTGGTTTATTTTGATGATATCCTTATCTATAACCGCGACCTTGGTAGTCATATGTCGCACCTTAATGTGGTTTTGACAACACTTCGAGAATAAAAGCCTTACACTAACTTCAAGAAGTGTGTTTTTGTCACTAATGAGCTTGTGTTCCTAGGTTTTGTTGTGAGTGCGCAGGGCCTATGAGTGGACCAAGAGAAGATAAGGGCTATTGAGGAGTGGCCCACACTAACCACCGTAAGCCAAGTAAGAAGCTTCCACGCCTTGGCCAGTTTTTACCGATGGTTTGTCAAGGATTTCAGCACCGTGGCCGCGCCTCTTACAACCATTACCAAGAAGAGTGAGGAGTTTACATGGGGACCATCCCAAGAATCCTCCTTCCACGAGCTCAAGAGATGGCTGACCCAAGCTCCACTTCTCGTCCTACCTAATTTTGAGAAAACCTTCGAAGTGGAGTGCGATGCATCCGGCATCGGGATTGGAGCGGTCCTAACCCAAGGAGGCAAACCCGTGGCCTACTTTAGTGAAAAGTTGCATGGCCCCACCCTGAACTATCCGACGTATGATAAGGAGCTTTATGCCTTGGTTCGGGCCATGAAAACTTGGCAACATTATCTTTTACCTCAGGAGTTAGTAATTCACACGGACCACGTGACTTTGAAACACCTCTGCGGCCAGACCAATCTCAAGAAGCAGCACGCCAAATGGCTAGAGTTCATCGAGGCGTTCCTGTACGTAATCAAATACAAGAAGGGCAAGGAAAACATTGTGGTCGATGCTTTGTCAAGGAGACATGCTTTGATCACCACAATGAAAGCAAGAGTTTTGGGATTCGAGGGAATCAAAGGAGCCTATGAAACAGACTCGAAGTTCGGAGATAGCTACAAGGACCTCGGAAAGGGAGTTCACTCTCGATTCTATATTGCTGATGGTTTCCTTTTTCATGAACGTAGGTTATGTATACCCGCCGGCTCGATCCGAACACTCTTATTGCAAGAAGACCATGGAGGTGGCTTAACCGGTAATTTTTGAGTCACTAAGACCTTAGAGGTTCTCAAGGAACACTTCTACTGGCCCAAGATGAAACGCATGGTAGAGAAATTTATGGGTCACAGCATCACTTGCTGAACCGCCAAATCCACGCCGCGGCCCCACGGGGTATATAAACCTTTACCAATTCCAAATGGACCATGTGTTGATTTGTTAATGGATTTTGTGCTCGGCTTACCTAATTGCTATCGCAATGATGCTATTTTTGTGGTTGTTGACAGGTTTTCAAAGATGGCACATTTCATATCGTGCAACAAGCTCATGGATGCCACGGCCCTAGCCAACCTCTTCTTCCAAGAAGTGGTTAGACTACACGGGTTGCCCTGCAACATAGTGTCGGATCGCGACCCGAAGTTCCTCGGACATTTTTGGTGAACTTTATGGAGGAAGATGGGAACTAAGCTGCTATATTCAACCGCGTGCCACCCACAAACCGATGGCCAGACAGAGGTCGTGAACCGAACAGTTGGAGCCCTGATCCGAACCACCATAATGAGCAACCAGGGAACTTGGCTCAAGTTAATTCCGCTCATGGAGTTCGCATACAACCAGTCGGTTCACTACGGTTTCAAACCCCTAATGCCTATGGACCTACTACCCATACCATCAAATGAAATAGAGTGCCAAGATGGAAAAACTAAGGCCGAGCTGATCAAAACACTACATGTCGAGGTTCGGGAAAACTTGGAGAGACAGACCGAGCAATATGCCCACAAAGCCAACAAACACCGCAAGGCAATGATTTTTAAACCCGGCGATTGGGTTTGGCTACACTCAAGACTGTAACGTTTTCCCCAACACCGAAAAGACAAGCTCAGCATGCGGGGAGACTGACCTTTTCAAGTCATCGAGAGAATCAACGACAACGCCTATCGCCTCGAACTCCCCGGTACGTATCGGACTTCAACCTCTTTCAATGTGGCTGACTTAGTTCCTTTTGATGTAGGTGATGACTATGAAGTTCTGAGGCCAGAACATTCTCAAGGGGGAGGGAATGATGAGTCCCGACCTGTCGGAACGCACGCGGACAATGGGACAGACGAGGGACCAAGTTGCGGAACACAAAGCACGACCCAAGTGCCGATAATGGACCCAGGGATCACCACTAGATCCAAGACGGCTGCCCAAAACATACAGACCAAGTGTAACATCTACGCTGTCGAGTTCCTAGAGTCGTATGACCCGCGGTCAAACGACCAGACCGATCGTGACCCGATGGAGGTTATCTGAAGGGTCTTCACCATCACTAGGTGAAGACCCTAAGCCGTTAAGGAAGTCTGGTAATCTTTTCCCTCACCTTGGTGTTGTCCCAAGTGGTTTCCCAATGGAGGTTTTAACGAGGCCAAGACACTTAGCGCATGGCCACTGATAAACAGGTTTTTACGGTGTTTTCTCAAATACCAAACTGTTTATGTAATCAATTGCAGTACAGTATGGTGTCAATCCACTGGGAGAGTAACTAGCAATCAAGATATAATCTACTTATTCTAATCTAAGCCAGATTCGGTTTTAGCAAGTGGTTTTATCTATCCTAGGTGACAACAAAATCTTTAAACAAAATGCTAAAAACGAAACACAGTATTAAAATGTAAAACAGAGCATTAAAAGTAAAGCAATAATGAAACTAATAAAGTGCAACACGAAATCTCAACCTAAAGCAGAGTATTAAAATCACGAAAATTCAATAAGGAAAAACGGGTTCTCGAGGATTAGGATCAATGATTAGGGTATTCCTAGGGGTTCTAGACTTATCTATCAACCTATTTAGATGACCTCTAAGCAAGGAATCACAAAGTAATCACATTCGCTCTCGCGCAATGGGATCTCTCCTAAAAGACAACCTGACTTGACTCTCGCCCAACGATTGGAAATTCAAGAGGCCTTAAGTATGGACCTTACAAAGCTTAATAACACCCTAGACAATCAATCTCTTGAGCTAGGAAGATGCTATCTTAATTTAAGCATGTTCAAGTGATTCCCCAAACGCCTCTCGGGGGGGATTCACCAAGAGATCGAATTTCAATTGATCAGAAAGAAACAAGCATTATGAACACTTAAACTAAAGAGATCTAAGACCTTATTTAAACATAGACAAATCTAGAAATCCCTAAGTTTTCCCCTAATCTCACCCTTTCCTCAAGAACCCTAGACTAACTTACTCAGAATTCATGAAATAAAATAAAGACTTAAAATCGAAATCTAATTGCATAAAACTTAAAGCAAAAAAATCGTAAATGCCTTAGTAAAAATATGAGACTCGAAAATTGCTAGAAAATATTGTATATTGAAAGTAGAAATTCTAGTACAATTTATAGACCAAAAGATCTTAAAGAAAAAGGAAAAATACTTAAAGAGAAAAAGGGAAAAATTCCCTTGAAAGAAAAATGGGAATTTCCTTTTAAAAGTTAAAAGGAAATTTCCCTAAGAAAGAAAAATAGAAAAGAACTAAAAGATAATTGGGCTTTGCACAAACGGGCTTTTGATGGGCCTTTTTCGCAGAGAAGCCCAAAGATTCAATCTTCGTCTAAAGTCTCGGTTCTGGTTCGTAAAGGCACTCGACCAAATGATGGTCGAGTGTCATGCTCGAGTGTCGGAGACTCGAGTGACAAATCTTCTAGTTTGCATCTTGAACTTCAACCTTAGACCAGTCGATTCCTCATTGGTCTTCTTGTACTCCGAAATACTTCGTGATAAGCTCCAAAAAGTACCTAAAAGTCCCTTTTATGCAATGTATGCAATGCCCGATACTAATAATGTAAATTATGCTAAAAGGAACCTAAAACAATGATAATAATGCAAGTATGAATGCAAAACATGCTAAATAATGGTCCTAAAATGTGGTAAAATGCAGACACATCAACTCCCCCAAACTTAGTCTTTGCTTGCCCTCAAGCAAATGTGCATCGAGCTAAGAAGGAAGAGAAGTTGCTAACAATGGGAACATCTTACTTAAACAAATGACCTGCCAAATCGAAAAAACTGTAACCCACAAGTGAAACCTCATTCTTTTGTAAGAACCACAATTTACTTTCATCAAGGCTTAGCATCAAGACCGATTATTCCCTAACACTTAGTTGGTCTCTTAAGAAATTCAGATTCGAAACCTATTTCTTTCAAGTGCAGTCCGCAAAAGGGGCTATTAATCAAAGACTTTGGGATTCAACTTCCTCAAATTCAGCTAGTCACTAATGGTTTAAGCATTTTTGATCACTTCTCAACTCTTTACTCGTTTTTATTGGCTTTAGCTTATCAATGAAGCACGAAAAAGTACGGGTTTACGCACAGTCCCGGTTCACCTTAGGCATCGATGTATTAGCTTTATCAATGAGACGCGAAAAAGTACGGGTTTACGCACAGTCCCGGTTCATTTTAGGCGATATCGAAATGGTTTTATTGATGAACACAAGAAGGTACGGGTTTACGCACAATCCCCGTTCATCTTAGACCATATATTTTGAGCCGAGTTTTGAGAAGGATGATTCTATATTCACCTCATGCTTTTCTTTTTACTTAGCTAGCTGAACCTAAGGAAGGATCTTATGCAATGTATCTCAAGCCCCTAATTTGGAAAATAAAATTCGATTATGAGGTAATAAATCAGGTTCTTTTCGAGACACAACCTAAGTATTGGTTTCAAAGGTTAATGATCTACCTATCAGTGTTCAAGAGGGAAAAACGCAAGTCTAAGAGTTCACTATGGTTACTAGCCAATCAACCTAGCAAGTCTACCTATCTAGCAAGATGATTCCCGAAATTCTAGACTCAATCCTATATGAATGCAATGCAACTACATGAACACTCTGTTTTTGACTTATGCATTTTCGAGTTTTTCAATTTTTTTTTTGGTTTTTCTATGCCTTAGATGTGATGCAATATGATCAAATGCAAGAATAAAAACTAAGAACCACAGAAAACAAAGTCAAATATCCTCTAGAACCCTCCCCCAAACTTAAATCACACAGTCCCTTGTGTGTATAAAAGTCCGAAAGAGGATCCTAGACCAGCAAGTCAATTGAAAAATATGCAATGGTATTTATAATGAAAGGAAGGGGTTTTGGTACCTCTTAATGATTCCAGTAATCGGATGCCACATTTCGCATGAGCTCCATGTAGTAGTCATTATGCCTTTGACGCTCGAGCTCAGCTTGCTCGAGCGTGTCTGTCGAGTGTTCGGAATGCTCGACTGATTGGTGCTCGAGCGGTTGGCTCGAGCTTGTTCCTGCTGCATCAAATGGTCTTCTGTATGAGAAGGCTGCTGGGTTAGCTGAGGAACGTCTAGCTGGTGCTGGTTGGTGTTGCCTTTCACGATCCGTGGATATGGAGGCTCTTCTTGGTCGAATAGTTGGTGGTGGTGGTGGTGGTCCGCTGTTCCTTTCTAGAGCTGCCACTCTCCTACTTAGATCATCGTTTTCTTGCCTTCTAGCCTCGTCGCTAGCAGTCAGCTTCTTCACCTTTTTCATCAACCATTTGTTCATTTTCTGCAACAAGCCTATGTGCTTGTGTGCTTCTCGGATTGGTTCTCCTTGACGAGGTGGCATCGTGTATTCTTCAAAACAATATGCCTCGGGATCCACCTCGTCGCTGTTTGTTGGTGATGAACTCTGCTGAGGTTCATTGGGATCGTACAAGGCTTCTAGAGGTGGGTTGAAATCCGTGTTTCGCCCCATTCTTATTGTCGTGTACTCCCTGTTTGGCAAAAGCAGAAAAGCGTTTGGTCTAAGTAAATGATGGAAAGAGTAAAGGAGTTTACCTCGAACTTCCATTGTGGCCAAGAATTGACTCCTCCTTAAATGATCGATGTTCATGAACCGAGGGTCAGCCCATTGTGTCTCATCGATTGGTACATTGCACCTTTCCAGAATGCATGTGATAAGTCCGTCAATTGTGATCTTTCCATCACGTCCTCCAGTTTTGTTATCCCTTGCCCAATCTCGGTATGTGACTAATTGGTTGGCAAACTGGATGGTTAGTCCAGCATTGTTTCGATCTCCAATAATCGGGGATCCGTCACTCTTTTGACCAACAATGTCTTTAAGGGCAGTCACCAACATCTCCATTTCTCCTAGGTTAATGGTTCCAGTAGTAAAACGTGAGAAAAATGTATTTGCTAGGATTGTTCGAAAATACCTCAATGCCGGGTTTCGGATCAGTGATGCCTTAGATCGGGAGGATGAGAATCTGCTCCTTGTTGATGCAATCGACCTCCACACATCATCCAACTCAGCTCTATCAAAATCGGGTCCATAATTTTCGGACTCGGCCTTTGGGAACTCGAAGAGGTCCCTAAGTGCTTTGAATGTCATTCGATAGTCCCTTCCTCTTATTGCAAAGAAGATGTAACCGCCACCTTGCTTTTCTTGGAGACTCTCGTTTTCAGCATCGTATAGAACGATTTGAACCGTTGCCAAAAACTGAAGAGTCTCCTCCTTGTAAGCTCTTTGCGGATATTGCACAAATGTGGACAGCCCACAATTTTGCAACATGAGATCCACATCTCTTGTTATCCCCATTGCGGTTAGCGCTTCCTTGCATGGATAGCGGGTACCTAAAAAATCCATCCTCCGCAGATCACTTAGTGCCCTTGCCGAATTATGCCTCTCCTTCATCTCTTTCTCTCTTTTTCCGGCAAGAATTATCTCTCTTGCTTCTGCCGCCTCTCTTTCACCATATCCATCTTCACGGAGTGTTTCAGCAGCAAGGTCTGGGTCCAATTCGTCTTCATCCATGTATTCTCCTCTTTCTTCCGACTCATTCTCAGATTGCACTTCCATCCTCCTCTTCTCTTTTCTGCCGAGTCTGCTTGCGGCCATGGAAGACTCTCCTTGTAAAGGATTGCTTCTGGATCGAGCATTATTTTTGGCTCTGAGGCGGAGGAGGTTGGCTTTGTTGGATTTTCCGTCTGTCATGGTGAAAGTAGGTCGGAGGAAGAGCAAGTATTCGGACACTCGAACAAGACACTCGAGCAGAGGTGATCGAGTGTAGTGGATGAACAAAAAGAGGGACGATTTGCTTCTGTAAAAGAGAGAACAACTAGAGAGAAATGTTAGAGAGAGAATGTATTTCGTGTGAATGGAAGGAGAGAGGCTCCTCCTCCTTTTATAGAGGAGAAAAACAAGGGGGAGCCTTTTCAAATTCAAAATTTGAACTTGGATTAAATCAAATCTTTTTGAATTAAATGGAAAAGATATTGCATTAAAGAAAGATTTAACCCATTTTTCGGAGTAAATGTCTCCCCTTTCTCAGCTTTTGGCAGTTATAGGCTTGGAGGTATGTGAATAGGCATGAAGGCGGGACGCTCGAGCCTGACACTCGAGCAGGTTTGGTCGAGTGTCAGTCTGCCAAAAGCTGGCTGATGCTCGAGTGGGACACTCGACCAGGCGTGGTCGAGTGTTGTCCCATCTTGTCGGTTTTGACCCTACTTATCCCATGTGGCCCCCATTTTCCTGCAAAAGAGACCCAAAAAACCTTCCAAGTGCATGTAAGTCGAAATAGATGTATGAAAAAATGATAAAATAGCAAATTTGTAAGTAAATATGCGAAAAGAAAGAAATTGAATGTATATACAGAGGATACCTTTGGGATTGCCTCCCAACTGCGCTTGTTTATAGTCTCAAGCTCGACTTTCCTCCTTTTTATTGGAGAGGAGGTGGTTCATCGAGCAGAACCGAAGTTCCCTCGGGAATCGTGCTTTTTGCCAAGTAAGGTTTTACTCTATGACCGTTTACAGTGAATCCTTCTCCATTGCTATTGGCTAAAGTGACTGCTCCATAAGGTAAAACTTGTAACACTTTGAACGGACCAGACCACTTCGATCGTAGCTTTCCTGGAAATAGCTTGAGTCTTGAGTTAAAGAGTAGCACTTGATCACCAACTTTGATTGTTTTCAGCTGGATCTTTTTGTCATGAGCTGCTTTTGTTCGATCCTTGTATGCTTTTGAGCTGTCATATGCTTCGAGTCTGAATTCTTCGAGTTCATGTAAGTCCATTTGCCTCTTCTCTTGTGCTGTCTTGATATCAAAATTCAAGAATTTGGTTGCCCAAATCGATTTGTACTCTATCTCAACTGGTAAATGGCATGATTTTCCATAGAGTAATTGAAAAGGTGTGCGGCCAATAGGTGTTTTGAAAGCAGTCCTATAGGCCCAAAGAGTATCATCCAATTTGGCGGCCCAATCACGTTTGGACAGCCCAACTATCTTCATCAAAATCGATTTGATTTGTCTATTAGAGACTTCCACTTGTCCGCTGGTTTGAGGATGATAAGGAGATGCCACTTTGTGTTTAACCCCATGTTTCCTAAGTAAATTTTCGAAAACCTTGTTGACAAAATGGGATCCTCCATCGCTAATCACAACTCTTGGCACACCAAATCTGGGAAATATAATGTGTTTGAAAAGTTTAAGTACCACCTTTGCATCGTTTGTAGGAGCTGCAATAGCTTCTACCCATTTAGAGACATAATCCACAACAACCAAAATGTAACTGTTTCCTAAAGAAGGAGGCTTAAATGGTCCCATGAAATCGATTCCCCAACAGTCAAACACTTCTATCTCCAAGATCGGATTCTGCGGCATCTCATTCCTCTTGCTTATACTGCCTATTCTTTGGCAGCAATCACATCTAGATATGAACTCATGGCAGTCTTTAAAAATCGATGGCCACCATAACCCGGATTGAAGGATTTTCTGTGCTGTTTTGAATGCAGCAAAGTGTCCTCCATAAGTAGATTCATGACAATGTTCCAAAATTTCATTGACTTCCTCTTCTGATACACATCTTCTGAATAGTCCATCAGATCCTTGCTTGTAGAGATAAGGCTCATCCCAAAAATACTGTCTTACATCCCTAAAAAATTTCTTCCTTTGATGATAATTCAAGGCTTTAGGCAGCTCTCCTTCGACCAAATAGTTTACCAAATCGGCATACCATGGTAAACATGTTCCCATAAACTTCGATCCGATCGAAAAACGCCTTCTTTGTCTGTGGGTTTGACACTCGAGCAGGTGGTGCTCGAGTGTCATGGTCGAGTGTTCGGTGGAAAAACTCAACAGCTGCTCTTCAGGCATAGTATCATTCATTGGAAGGGTTTCTTCAACCTGTATTCTTGATAAGTGATCAGCAACACCGTTTTCAACCCCTGGTTTATCGACTATCTCCATGTCGAATTCTTGTAGCAACAAAATCCATCTAAGCAGTCTAGGCTTAGCATCCTTCTTTTTCATCAAGTATCTTAGAGCTGCATGATCAGTATGCACAATAACTTTTGATCCAACCAGATAGGACCGGAATTTCTCAAAGGCGAACACAACTGCAAGCAATTCCTTCTCTGTGGTGGCGTATTTCACTTGGGCTTCGTCTAGTGTTCTACTAGCATAGTAGATCACATTCAGTTTCTTGTCTATCTTCTGTCCCAGAACTGCTCCAACAGCATAGTCACTAGCATCACACATTATCTCAAAAGGGAGATTCCAATCGGGTGCTTGAACTATTGGTGCTGTTATCAAGGCGTCTTTGAGTTCGAGAAAAGCCTTGAGGCATTCCTCGTCAAAGACGAAATCCGCCTCTTTACAAAGGAGACGAGTCAAAGGTCTAGCAGTTTTCGAAAAGTCTTTGATGAACCGCCTATAGAATCCTGCATGTCCCAAGAAACTCCTAATGTCTTTGACATTTTTCGGTGGTTGTAACTGAACCATAACCTCTATCTTGGCTTTGTCGACTTCAATGCCCCTTTCAGAAATCTTATGACCTAAAACGATCCCTTCTTTCACCATAAAGTGGCATTTCTCCCAATTAAGCACTAAATCCGTCTCAACGCACCTAGATAGAACCCTGCACAAGTTTGACAAACAAGAGGAGAAGGAAGAACCATAGACAGAGAAATCGTCCATGAACACTTCGATCATCTCCTCAATCAGATCCGAAAATATAGAAGTCATGCAACGTTGAAAAGTAGCAGGTGCATTACAAAGACCAAATGGCATTCTCCTATATGCAAATGTACCATAAGGGCAAGTAAAGGTTGTTTTTTCCTGATCATTTGGATGTATAGGGATTTGGAAAAATCCACTATATCCATCAAGGAAACAATAATATGAATGATTAGCCAACCTTTCAAGCATTTGGTCTATGAATGGCAAAGGATAATGATCTTTTCTAGATGCAGAATTCAATTTCCTAAAATCAATGCACATTCTATGTCCTGTAATGGTTCTAGTTGAAATCAAGTCATCATTTTCGTTTCTAATGACAGTGACCCCTCCCTTTTTAGGCACACAATGCACAGGAGACACCCATTTACTATCAGAAATAGGATAGATTATATCAGCATCTAACAGTTTTAACGACCTCCTTTAAATTCGGATTCAATCTCCTTTGAGGTTCCCTGCTAGAATAAGATTCATTTTCAAGGTGAATTATGTGTGTGCATAAATCGGGAGAGATCCCTCTAATGTCAGACAGTGAGTATCCTAAGGCTTTTCTAAACCGTCTTAATTCAGAAAGCAACATGTTTAACTCATCATCACTCAATGCATTATTTACTATTACTGGATAAGTAGAGTTAGATCCAAGAAATGCGTACCTGAGCCCGGAGGGGAGTGGTTTGAGTTCCACTTTCGGCGATTTGAGCTCCGACCAGTCATCATCGAGCGGACACTCGACCTTAGTGTGGTCGAGTGTTATGGTCGAGTGTTGATTTCCAGAGGCTAAATCGGGATGCTCGAGCTCGGTGTGCTCGAGTGTTGAGGTCGAGTGTAAAGTTTCGAACTGTTTTTCACCTTTCAGTGATTTGCAAGAGTCCAACAGGCTTTTGTAGACCTCAGTTTCTTTGTATATGTATCCATCACAACCGTCTTTTATCAAAGCAGTACCAAGGTGGTCTTTCTCCATCAATTCTCCAAACAGGTCCTTTGAAAGATCATCTATTTCTTGTACCACGAACAGTTGACCCTCAATGGTCGGTTTTTTCATTATGTCACTAATGCTGAAAGTCATCTTGAAATCTTTCCCAAGGTTGAGTTCGATTTCTCCTTTTGGCACATTGATCACAGCTCCTGCAGTGGCTAAGAAGGGCCTTCCAAACAGCAAAGGGTCCTTTGGTTCTTCTCCCATATCTAGAACAACGAAATCCGTGGGGATTTCTACTCCTCCGACCCGAACTGGTAAATCTTCTAGAATTCCATGTGGAATCCTAACCGATCTGTCAGCTAGTACCAAAGATATCTTACAAGACTTGTATCTATCGAACCCTAATCGTTTGGCGACTGTTAGAGGCATTAGGCTGATCGATGCCCCTAAATCACACAAGCAACTCCTGAATGTGAGAGGTCCAAGCGAACATGGAATTGTGAATGTTCCTGGATCATCGAGCTTCTTAGGCACAACCTTTCTTTGTATAATAGCACTGACCTCGTGAGTTAGCACAACCATCCCTTCAACTTCTTGTGTTCTGTCCTTGACTGCTTCTTTCAAAAACTTCTGGTAAGGGGGCATTAGCATAAAGGCGTCTAGAATTGGTATTTTCACTTCAACGTCCCTCATCTGCTTTTCAAAGAGAGCTTTGTACTTGTCTGCAACATCCTTTTTGAATCTCTGTGGAAAAGGAAGTTGTGGTTTGAAAGGAGGTGGAGCAAACGTCTTTGGGTCTTTTTGTATATCGGTTGTGTTTCTAGGCTGATCTTCGTACACTCGAGCAGGTGGTGCTCGAGTGTGTTGGTCGAGTGTCACGGATATTGGCTTTTTCGTGCTGATTTCTGTCTGTTCTTCGACCAAATCATCCTCCCCTTCTGGAAGGACACTGTCCTCAGTGTTCTCTGTTGGTTCAGCACGAATTAGCAATTCACGGCCACTACGGAGTGTAATGGCGTTGGCGTGATACTCCTTAGGATTTTGAACAGCTTTTCCAGGTAGCTGTCCGGTTTGTTTGTTGGTTGATGAAGATCCTTGTTGATTCTCTACATATTTGAGACGAGCATTGAGAGTCTCAAATTTGCAGTTGAGTTCATTATGTGAAGCATCGATCTTAGCATGTACTTCAGCAAATTTCCGTGTTAATTCGGAAGCGCTGGCTGTCTGTCCCTTTAGTATCTGCTGCAAGATGTCCATCACTTCAGGTGTTTGTGGTGGTGGTTGGGTGTTGTATCCAGTAGGTGGTTGGTGGTGTGTTTGCTGGTACTGTTGTTTGGGTATGAATGGTTTTGATTGTGGTTGCGGATGTGGTTTGGGTGGGTACACCTGGTCGTTTGGATTTGCTACATTTGTGTTTCTGTAGGATAGGTTGGGGTTAGGTTTATAGCTGTTGAATTGTCTGAAATTGTTGCTTTGGTTCTGTACGAAATTGACCTCTTCAACCTCGTCATCCTCTTCTTCAACCCATTCTGTTTCACTGACATGGTGTACTTGCTTATGGTGAGCTGAAAGTAGCTTGTCTAGTTTGTCTTGTATGGCTTTGAGCTCCTTTCTACTAACCATATCTGAATTCGTTACGCCTCTAGGAGTTCGATCATAGTCTTCACTGTATTGGCCGTCTGCTTGAGCTAAATTCTCCACTAATTCCCATCCATCATCGACATCTTTATTCAGAAAATTCCCATTGCTGGCTGTATCTAGCAACATGCGTATATTTGGGATCGCGCCTCTGTAGAGAGTACTGAGAAGGGACTCAGTAGTGAAACCGTGATGAGGACATTGCGATTGGTACATCTTGAATCGTTCCCAAGCCTCAGAGAATGTTTCTGAATGGTTTTGCTTAAAACCAGAGATGGAATTGCGAAGTTTCGCAGTTCTGGAATTTGAAAAGAATTTGCCTAGAAATGCTTCTTTGCAGGCGTCCCATGATGTGATAGATCCTTGTGGCAAGTGTTTTTCCCATAGATGTGCTTTGTCTCCAAGAGAGAAAGGAAACAATCGCAATTTCAGAGCATCCTCACTAACCCCGTTTATTTTTGTCAGACTGGTTAGTCTTTCAAATTCATCAAGATGATCAAGTGGGTCCTCAGAAGGTAAACCATGAAATTTACTGTTCTGAACCATGGAGATCATTCCACTCTTAATCTCAAAGTTGTTGTTGGCGATGGCTGGTGGGACAATTCCATGGCGTTGAGTGTGGATACTGGGAGCATCACCGGCACCAATGTGTCTAACTCTCCTAGGACGAGTTCCTAGTTCAGTAGCTTGTACTTGTTCTTCCATGTTAACCTGATCCGTGTATTCTTCGTTCAATCTGTTCCGTTGTTCTCGCAAGTATTCACGAGGCAAACGGTCTATTCTGTCAGAGTATGGAATGAGGTCTTCACTTCCACGGGATCTGGTATTCATGCAAGTGATTTGTTTCGTCGGAAATGACACTCGAGCGGGTGGTGCTCGAGTGTAGTGATCGAGTGTTTCTTGGTTCTGCTAGAGCTTTCTGGAAACAGGAGGAAAATCAACGTGCTCGAGTTGTGTTGGTCGAGCTTGTTGATCGAGTGTACCTGAAAACAAAGAGAAAACCAGAAACGATTTTAGAATAATAGGATAATAAAACTTAGTCTCAGAAAAGTGATTTTCCTAATTGTAGCTAACTAATCCCAGTTGGCAACGGCGCCAATTTGATAAACAGGTTTTTACGGTGTTTTCTCAAATACCAAACTGTTTATGTAATCAAGTGCAGTACAGTATGGTGTCAATCCACTGGGAGAGTAACTAGCAATCAAGATATAATCTACTTATTCTAATCTAAGCCAGATTCGGTTTTAGCAAGTGGTTTTATCTATCCTAGGTGACAACAAAATCTTTAAACAAAATGCTAAAAACGAAACACAGTATTAAAATGTAAAACAGAGCATTAAAAGTAAAGCAATAATGAAACTAATAAAGTGCAACACGAAATCTCAACCTAAAGCAGAGTATTAAAATCACGAAAATTCAATAAGGAAAAACGGGTTCTCGAGGATTAGGATCAATGATTAGGGTATTCCTAGGGGTTCTAGACTTATCTATCAACCTATTTAGATGACCTCTAAGCAAGGAATCACAAAGTAATCACATTCGCTCTCGCGCAATGGGATCTCTCCTAAAAGACAACCTGACTTGACTCTCGCCCAACGATTGGAAATTCAAGAGGCCTTAAGTATGGACCTTACAAAGCTTAATAACACCCTAGACAATCAATCTCTTGAGCTAGGAAGATGCTATCTTAATTTAAGCATGTTCAAGTGATTCCCCAAACGCCTCTCGGGGGGGATTCACCAAGAGATCGAATTTCAATTGATCAGAAAGAAACAAGCATTAAGAACACTTAAACTAAAGAGATCTAAGACCTTATTTAAACATAGACAAATCTAGAAATCCCTAAGTTTTCCCCTAATCTCACCCTTTCCTCAAGAACCCTAGACTAACTTACTCAGAATTCATGAAATAAAATAAAGACTTAAAATCGAAATCTAATTGCATAAAACTTAAAGCAAAAAAATCGTAAATGCCTTAGTAAAAATATGAGACTCGAAAATTGCTAGAAAATATTGTATATTGAAAGTAGAAATTCTAGTACAATTTATAGACCAAAAGATCTTAAAGAAAAAGGAAAAATACTTAAAGAGAAAAAGGGAAAAATTCCCTTGAAAGAAAAATTGGAATTTCCTTTTAAAAGTTAAAAGGAAATTTCCCTAAGAAAGAAAAATAGAAAAGAACTAAAAGATAATTGGGCTTTGCACAAAGGGGCTTTTGATGGGCCTTTTTCGCAGAGAAGCCCAAAGATTCAATCTTCGTCTAAAGTCTCGGTTCTGGTTCGTAAAGGCACTCGACCAAATGATGGTCGAGTGTCATGCTCGAGTGTCGGAGACTCGAGTGACAAATCTTCTAGTTTGCATCTTGAACTTCAACCTTAAACCAGTCGATTCCTCATTGGTCTTCTTGTACTCCGAAATACTTCGTGATAAGCTCCAAAAAGTACCTAAAAGTCCCTTTTATGCAATGTATGCAATGCCCGATACTAATAATGCAAATTATGCTAAAAGGAACCTAAAACAATGATAATAATGCAAGTATGAATGCAAAACATGCTAAATAATGGTCCTAAAATGTGGTAAAATGCAGACACATCAGCCACGCATCTCCGAGTGACGTGGCCATTTTTATCCCTTTCGTTTTATACCCGTTTAAATCTTATCCTTTTGTACAGACCTTTTTCCACATTGTTGACCCGCGCTTTTGCTTGTTGCATTTGTCTAGGGTTTTAACCTTGCCTATAAAAGGGTCTATTATGTGTTTGTAAAGGGGTTAGCCTCATTTTATCAAAGAACTGAGTTTTCTCTTTTTTCTTTGCGTGTGACTCGCTTAAAAACCCTTAGCGACGTCAAACCGGGCTCACGGCGGCTAAGCCAGACCGTATTATGAGTAGAGCCATCACTCACGTGTCGTCATTCGATCCTTTTTTTCCCTATCTCGTTCCATATCGCATTTATCCCATCGGAGGATTCGGATTAAGACTAATCCGAACCTCTTTCACCATCGAATTACTTATCCCAACCGAGTTTCGACTCTTCCGTACCTTTCCCGACAAGATGCTCATCCAACAAACTCCTCCGTGACCACTCGACGCATCACAATCGGTTATAATTTTTGATCTAACTTTTTGAGTTCAAAACTTTAGGATTTGTTGGAATAGTAAGGTGGTTCAGCTTTGAATTTTCTTTTTCAGGTCAAATCTAAGTTTGAATTCTTAGATTTGGGTATTATGTCAAAGATTTGTAACTATACCCTAAAAAAAAAAGAGTCAAATCTTTTACTCTTTTTTTTAGTTCACTCTCTGCAACAGACTAATAGAGAACAAGAAACAAAGTACATAAAAGTGAAACAGTTGTCCAATTAAAATTTTAGCTGTTTTATAAGTGACTTCTACTTTTAACTCAAATGGTTAAAGACAAGCTAGCTAGCATTGATTAGACGAGAATCCAATGAAGGAATTCGCCAAATCAAACGTGACACGTGTCCCTTGTTGTTGCACGTTGCCAGTGATCGCGAGTGAACTCGTTGTTGGAGGCAAACGCAAAACAGAAAGTCCCTACTGAGTCAATCGGAATCATGTAATTCTTCGCCGGCAAAGCCAACATTTTACCGTCGGGAAAATAGAAAGCCACCGTCGGAACTTCAATCGTCGTCTTACCTAATAGATCGTAACACGTATCGAACATCGCCATGTTAGCTGCTTTCTCCAAGTCTGAAGTCCCTTTCACGAACGAGTCTCTGAGTGAGTTATAGATTTCGGTTTGGAGACGAGTCACGGCAGTTCCTCAGTCGATTATGATTCCGCCGCTTCCTGACTCGTCCATCTCGAAGGAATATTGAGGAATCTGAAGCAACTCGCCGCCGACGCTTATTCCGGTTAGTCTGAGGTAGTAAAACGTGTCGAGCTGGTGGTTACGTAGCAATGGAGCCACGACGTTGTCACGAAGAAGACAAGTCCCGAATTCGACGGTTGAAGCTGAATCAGAGTCACGATCAACGTGGCAGTAAGAGAACGACGTCGTGTTAAGCTGCAATGGAAGAGCAAGCAAACCACCGCCAAGTCCGAGCATACCGGTGGCGCCGACGAACAATCCTCCATTGATGTGTCCACATCACACGGCGACGTTTTGAACGGAAGTTAAACCGATTGTAAGAGTCTCAGTGGCGAAATCTCCGACTGTGTAAGAACCATCGCAGTAAGAGACACGTGGCGTTTCTACATTCGGAGACTTCAAGAGCATTATATTAAGATACTATACTAAGTAGCATATATAGTATTCTAAGTTTATGTCACATATACTTGTATATAAACAATGTATTCATTCATTTTAGTTTAATAAGAAATACTGCTTTTACTAAAATGGTATCAGAGCGAAGTCTCTAACCGTTTTTTTTCCGCTGCAATTTTTTCTTCTTCGTCGTGGAGCTTCCCTGTTCTTCACTGTTTTCATCTGAGCAATTTCACTTCATCGCAACTTTCTGTGCACCTCGGATTCTTAATAGGAGTTGATTTCAATGGGAAGACGCGGTAAAGTAGCTCAACGAAACTCATCGCCTGAAGTATCGGAATATCTTCCTTCGATGTCTCGCGGTAAGTCTTCTGGTTCGGTATCACCTCCTAGAGGTACTAGTTCTTCGAATCGTGTTGCTCAACAACCGATTTCTTCGGATTTTTTCCGTCAGTCTGATTCTCCCGATAATGTGCATAGTCCGTATTACTTACAAGGCGCTGATCATCCTGGTTTGATTTTAACTGCGGAACCTTTAGATGGAGGAAATTACAGTACATGGATGATTGCGATTACTACTAGTATTGAGGCTAAGAACAAAATGGGATTTCTAGATGGTTCTATTTCCAAACCTGCAGACTCTGATCCTTTGCTTAAAATCTGGATTAGGTGCAATAGCATGGTTAAGTCGTGGATTTTGAATTGTGTGCATAATAAAATCTATATGAGTGTTCTGTATATCAAGAATGCATCAGACATTTGGAAGGATTTGCATACTAGATTCCACAAGTCGAACTTACCTAGACTGTATAAACTTCGACAACAGATTCATTCCCTAAGACAAGGTGGTTTAGATTTATCTTCTTATCACACACAAATGCAATCATTGTGGGAAGAGTTGTCTAGCTTTCAAACGCCTATACATACTGTGGAAGGTCTTTTAGCTGAACGAGAAGTAGATAGAGTCATTGATTTCCTCATGGGACTTAGTAAGAGGTATGATGTTCTTCGTAGTCAAATTCTCATGAAGAAGAACTTGCCGAGTTTATCAGAGGTGTTTAATCTGCTTGATCAAGAGGATATTCAACAATCAGCTCGTCAAATGGTTGTGAATGATTCTCATCATTCAGCTTTTCACGTTCAGCAGACAGATTTAAGTTCAAATCATGTGCCTCCTGAGAAGAAAAATAGGCATGTTTGCACATATTGTGGCAATATGGGACACATTGAAGATAGATGTTATAAGAAGCATGGTTATCCAGCTTCTTATAAATCAAAGCAGAAAGGAGTGAAACCAGCAAATTCTCTTATGCTTACTAATGATGTTGTTGATGAAAATGCAGAATCTGATTCACATGATGAAGAACTATCATCAGCTCAAATTCAGCAGCTGGTCGCCTTCTTAAGCAAGAAGCTTCATGCATTAGTAGCTAGCACTAAACCTGAAATTCATGCTGTGTCTGCTCTTTCTGTGCCTTCCTCTTCTACTTCTATTTGTCCAATTTCCGGTAAGTTCTATCCCTCTGTCTCTTGTTCTTTTTCCGGAATTGATAGGCATTATGTTTGTTCACTCAATAGTAATACTCGATCTATTGATTCTTGGGTGATAGATTCAGGAGCCACTAATCATATTTGTCATTCTAGGGAATCTTTCTCTGTTTTTCATTCACTTCATGATACTACTGTTTCACTTCCAAATGGTAATCTCATTGACATTGTCGGAATAGGTTCTGTTTCCATAGGGACCTCTCTACTTCTTCGAGATGTTCTTTATATTCCTCAATTCAAATTCAACCTCCTTAGTGTTAGTTGTTTAACTAAGGGACTGGGTTATAGAGTTGTTTTTGATAAGGATTCTTGTATTATTCAAGATCCTATACAGGAATTAATGATTGGAATGGGTAGACTGAAGTTCAATCTTTATGTTCTGGATGTCTTCTCTCTTCTTCGTCCAGAGTAACCTTCAGCTGTCATAGCTTCTGTTTCCACCCATGCTCTTTGGCATAGACGCATGGGTCATCCCTCAGTTTCAAAGCTTCAAAAATTATCCACTTTGTTGTCTTTTCCTAAACAATCTGATTTTACAACTTTTCATTGTAAAGTTTGTCACTTATCAAAACAGAAACATCTTTCTTTTGTGTCACACAATAAGCTCAGTTCAAAACCTTTTGATTTACTTCATATTGATACTTGGGGGCCTTTCTATGTACCTACTCATGATGGAAATCGGTTTTTCTTAACCATTGTTGATGACAATTCTAGAGCTACTTGGGTATATTTGCTTAAGGCTAAGTCTGATGTGTTAGAAGTTTTTCTGGGGTTTATTAATAGAATTGAGAATCAGTTTGATACTAGAGTAAAGAGTGTTAGGTCTGACAATGCTCATGAGTTACGTTTCACAACTTTCTACAAAGACAAGGGTATTACTTCTTTTCATTCTTGTCCAGAGACACCACAACAAAATTCTGTGGTGGAACGTAAACACCAACACATTTTAAATGTGGCTCGTTCTTTACTCTTTCAATCTAACATACCACTTTGTTATTGGGGGGACTGTGTTTTGTCTGCTGTACATCTCATTAATCGTCTTCCTGCTCCTATTCTAGACAATAAATCACCTTTTGAAGCCTTAACTAAGAAACTCCCTGACTATACTCAGCTTAAGGTCTTTGGTTGTCTTGCATATGCATCAACTTCCCTGAAAAACAGACACAAATTTTCACCACGATCTAGAGCTAGTGTGTTTCTTGGTTATCCTGTCGGTTTTAAAGGTTTTCGTCTTCTTGATCTTGAAACACATGACATTTTTATCTCTAGACATGTTGTCTTTCATGAAGAGCTCTTTCCTTTTTCAACTACAGATCTTGATGAAGATACACGTAATTTCTTTCCTGATCTAGTTGATAAGATTCCTATGCAAGCTGATTCTTCTGATAAAGAACCTTCTGGTTCCTCATCTTCTTCCAGGTCTCAATGCTTTGTTGAACATGTGAATATGGACACTGCAGCTTCTGTGACTTTGTCCCATAGGAAATCTAAAACTCCTGCTTACTTACGAGATTATTATTGTAATTCAGTAATGACTTCTAACCCACATGAAATAGCCAAGTTCATTTCTTATGATAAGGTTTCTTCTCCTTATCTTTCTTTTTTGACTTCTCTGGACCAAACCAAAGAACCCTCGACCTATGCAAAGGCACATAAGTTTCAGGTTTGGTGTGATGCTATAGGTGCTGAGTTTAGTTCTCTTGAAGAGAATGACACATGGGACATTTGTACTTTGCCTTTGGATAAGAAATCTATTGGCAATAAGTGGGTATATAAGATCAAGTATAATTCAGATGGGAGTGTGGAACGTTATAAGGCTCGGTTAGTTGCAAAAGGGTATACTCAATTAGAGGGAATTGATCATACTGACACTTTTTCACCAGTTGCTAAACTTACTTCTGTTAAGTTACTTCTCAACCTTGCAGCTATACATGGATGGTCATTAACTCAATTGGACATTTCTAATGCATTTCTTAATGGGGAGCTTGATGAAGAGATTTATATGTCTCTGCCACAAGGGTATGCAGCTAGACAGGGGGACACTTTGCCACCTTAGGCTGTTTGCAAGCTCAAGAAATCACTTTATGGTCTTAAGCAAGCTAGCCGACAGTGGTTTCTAAAATTTTCTGCGACATTGCTTAATCTTGGTTTTGTCAAATTTCATTTTGACCATACTTGTTTCTTGAAGGTTTCTGATGGCTTGTTTCTTTGTGTCCTTGTATACGTTGATGATATTCTCATCGCCTGCAATAATGATGATGTTGTTGTTGATCTTAAGTCTCAGCTCCAATCCCATTTCAAGCTTCGTGATCTTGGAGTCTTACGTTATTTTCTGGGATTGGAGATTGCACGATCTACTGAAGGTATCCATATTAGTCAACGCAAGTATGCCTTAGATCTTCTAGATGATACAGGTCTACTTGGTTGTAAGCCAGCTAGTGTGCCAATGGATCCCAGTATCAAATACTTTGTTGATATTGGAGGTGATTTTGTGGATGTTGTAGCATATCGATGCTTAATTGGTAAACTTATGTATCTGCAAATTACACGCCCATATATTACTTTTGCAGTTAACAAGTTGAGTCAATTTTCTGCTGCCCCACGTAAAGCACATCATCAGGGTGTTCTTAAGATTTTTATGATTGTCCGTTTTCTGAACACAGACACTGTACAGAGAGAGAGACTGTAGTAAACCAGACTAATCTCTTTTGGTCATACACAGACTCAGACATTGGTTCAACCGACAGCTAGAATTTTTATGGTAATTGTTGTATAAATTATAGATAACCAACAAAGTATATATTTTTCAAAAAGAAGTTCAATACGATTTTTAATGTCGTTTAATAATTATAGGATTATTATTTTGGTAGAAAGTGTTTGTTTGGTGATTTACAGTTCAAGTACACTGCAATAAGATTGTTCAACAGTCATTACAACAAGCTCTACCGATAAATTACATTAGATTTACAATCTTTTTGGTCACAAGTAAGATCTTCCTTCATCAATGTACATATGATTAAGATGCAATAGTAGATGATGGAATTCTCTGTTTCATGTTCAAATCTGAATCAAATCTTTTGCAGTTAGAGATCATGCTCTCTCATCTAAAGGGATTTCCTCTGGAAACATAAGCATTTGTGTTTGCAGAAGGATGTCCATTGTTTGGTTGATGACTATTCCTTGATAGAGGTCCAGATTTGGAGCCAAAATCAAATGTTGATAGAACAATAGTTTAGAACCCAAAACACAAGAGACTTCTTTTGGAATGGTGAAAATGGTTTCTAAGAAATAGGAGTCACTTCTCTTATTTGACTAAATAAACTCAAACAAAGGAAATCAACTGAATCAGAGGACATAAAAATAACCAAACAACTAGCTTCAATCTTCAAATCTTCGGTTTGATACAAGTCTTTGAACTGATGAAGCGCCACTCGTGACTCCATCATTCCTATTCCTTTTCCTTTCCTTACGTGCACCATCTACATACTTTCCATGCAGTTTTTCAGACCTCTGAGTACCTGAAAGATGAAAAGAATTGTAAACCAAATGTGAATTTTGAGGAATTGTTGGTTGGATTATTATAAGGCCATATATATATGCTTGTTGGTTGGTACCTGTTCCGCACTAGTCAATTGCTGGGTCTGCTAAATAATTAACTGAGAAACAACAATAATCAAATCATGTTTTTTTTTTGTTTTAGTTTAGGTTCTGTACTAAAGCAAAGTAACATGGACTATGTTGAAACTTTCATCACATACAGAACTCGAATCCAGCAAACGCAAAGGTCCCTGTAATGGAAAGATCCACCGCACTCAGAGCCGGCTTAGGAGGGCGCGCCTACAGTGTGATCGGGCCCAAGGCCCAAAGCGTTTTTTTTCTTCTTTTTTCTTTTTTTTGGGTTAAAAATATAAAAAAATATTTTAGAAAAAGTCTATAATTTTTTATAAGGGTAAAAAAAATCCCAAAATTGTTTTGAAAACTTAAGAAATGGGCCCAGAAAATTTTACAATAACAAAAAAATGCCTCAAATGTTTTAAAAAAACTATGGAATGTCCAAATTTTTTTGTTAATACAAAGCCAAAAATATTTATATTAAAAATAAACAATAAAATTTTGTCCAGGAGCCCACATAAATATTGAGTCGGCCCTGACCGCACTGTCAAGAAATATCTCCAGACCTGTCATCAATAGTAGTTATACAAAATCTAGGCATCAATTATCATCACACCAAAATAAATAAAAACCATTTCGCCACCATGCCTTGTTCCTTATCCTTTTCCTCGATTATCATACATCTTGTGATCTATCTCAGTTTCTGATTTTTGTTTTTTCTTCTTCAGGAGATAAGAAGAGAAAAGAACACAATGCAAGAATGAGCAAACTATCCGACGAGTACTGGGAACTTTCCGACCGTATTGATTAATGATCGAAAGAATAACCAAAGTTTGTGTCTTGATCTCTGTCAATTCTAGCGTTGGATGTGTAGATAGATAGATAATATGGTTTTGTATCTAACATCACTTATTTGTTCAGAATTGGAGGAGGGAAGGAAGACCAGTAAGCGATACTGAATGCATGATGATTTTCTCTTCAATGGTTGGACTTTCTATGAGTATGAATTTGAATTTGTGACATTTTGTTTTGTTTGTAATTTAATTATGTTGGTCGAAAGTGTTTGTTTGGTGTTTACAATTCATCCACGTATACTATAACATTGTGAGATCAAGAGGCAATACTAGATTAGGGAAAAACCTCTGGTTTCATCTTCAGTCTGTCAAATCTTTTATATATTATTCTGAATCGAATCTTGTGCAGTGGGAGGTCAAGCTCTCTCATTCAAAGGGATTTCCTCTGGAAACATAAGCATTTGGGTTTGCACAAGGATATCCATTGTTTGGTTGATAAACTATGTTTCCGGAGTTAAAAATGGTTTCTTCAGTACCAAAGCCATTAATCTCTTGCCTTGTGTTACACAAAACCAGTTTAGTTTCATGAACCATTAATCCAATCAAAGAACACTAAGAACAGCTCAATGAAAATTACCTGAAAGATGGAAGCATATTCACCTGTGATTGCTGCCCTACAAACGCACCTGATTTTGCCAGGTCTCAACTTTAGAATCAATAGAAACAAGAACTCTAATATAAGAGAAAATTTGTCTCACCAGGGGATGCAAGAGATTGAGGGTTTGGTGCAGTTGTATAATAAGGTGACTGAGAATAAGTCATCAGTCCTATGGAATCTGTAGCTGGACTTGAAGAATTTGGATACCCTGTTGAAGCTGACACGTGAGGTAAGCCTCCTTCTTGCACCCAGGGCAAAGCAAGAAACTGTAAAAGATCAAAGGAAATAGCTGATGTTTTGCATTTTCATCCAATAAACTAAATGAAGATTTTACTCTTAAAAATTTCCATACTTGTTGTGTTTGGTTTGGAACTGTTTCATCGCAACTAATATCAAAGGGATTGTTTGGTTTTGCTGTATAATTAAAGGCTCCCACAGCCTGCCAAGAAAAGGATATTAGTATCGAACAAGATGTTGTAGCAATCGACCAATGCTTATGCCAGTCGATTTTATACCATAGGATATTGATAATATTGAATGCCATGAAGTTGACCATGAACTTGCAGTGGTGCAAATGAGAAGCCTCCAGTGAATAGGTCCTACATATGGTTTGATTCTTATGAGCATTTGAGTCCAAAAGAGTAATCCAAATTTCTCTTATAAATACAAGGTTTGGTACCTCAGGAAGCGGATTTCTGATGCTAGTTTTTGTCTCATCTTGATGATGCTCAGGTCCAAGCCCATGAGCAGAATTCGAGATATTCAGAGTTGACAGTTCCATAGAGCTATCTGATAGCCCATTAGGTGATGTAGATCCCACATATGTTTGCAAAGCCTTAGCACATGAAAGAACCAAGTTTTTTGGTAAAAGGATATAAACTTTTACATTTGATTTCTTGTCAAGATCTGTATACTGAACCGGTTTGTCTTCATTCAACCAGTCTAAAGTGATTTATATCTACAATTACTGGCAACTTAAACTACTGAAATCAAGAAAATCTTTGTGAACTACAGTAGACACCAACCTGGTCATTTGCAGCTACACTTGATGTAGCCGTCTCTGTTGTATCTAAATGATCAGCAAAAAGAGTTAATGCTAGACCTGAAGAATCGCCATGAGAAGACTCAGTATGCCCAATTGGAGGTGATGTGACAAAAGAGGTAACAGTTTCTAGTGTTGTTGGCACTGTCTGCGTCCCAATATTAGCTGCAGAATCATTTTCTACAGTAACAACAGTAGAAGAAATATTATTTTTGTTCCATAGCTCTGAGTTGTCTGTTCCGGGGTCCACAGAAGGAAAAGAGAGTCCAAATAACAAAGCTTCCAAAGAATTAGGAGCTGGATTTTCAGTTGTCTTTAGAGCAGCAGGATGGTCACTTGGATTCTGACTGATGCTTTCATCAGAGGGTTCTAAAACCGGCTCATCATCAATTAAATTTCTAGGACTCTTTATTTTGTCAGATGATGCAGTCATCTGCAAAATCCAACTCACTCATTATTAACTGTAGACCAAAATGCATAAAACACAACATACAAAACCAGAGAGATAGATATATAATTGTGGATTACGCAAACGATACCTGTTCATTCACTGGATCCTTATTTTTTTCAACTTTCACAGCATTTCCTACACGCAAGGGACGAGCATTATCACCTAAGAGTTCGCTGTTGTGGCGCTTAATGGGAGAGTTTGACATGTCTTTGTTATTTGATATATCAAGTGATTTGGAGCTTCCTCTTAAATCCTTACGAGCAGCATATCTCTTAATACTTTCATCGTCTCTAAACCTGTCATCAACAACCTCAAAGCGTATAGGACTCTTTGGTAAACCTCTCGACCTCGGATTATGTGTAACATGTTGTTGCTTATGTTTCTTGTCATCAAAATAAAACTTGAGAGATTCACTGCCGTTCCTCCAAAGAGAACTAGGTCTTTCGATTTGACATTTATCCACACAGTGTAAACTTCTTGATTCGAAAAAGTTTGCACTAGCCTTCTTACTTTCCCTGTAATCCTCTGTAACAGCCTGAACAAAAATACAATACACATACAAAATGTGTAAAGAGGAACATCCTCAACAATGTTACATTCATAATATTGTCCCAAAATGAGCACACTAAGCTTCAGGTTTGGCTAAGAAAGAAAAGCAATATACCGACTTATGCCCTGAAATATTGTCATTGCTCTTATTACTGTATCTTTTCTCGACATATACACTCTTGATAAAATCTCGGAGCTTGAATAAATTACTGAACAAGATTATAGAAAACTGAGGTTATAACTTAAAAAGTTTTGATACATTTGGTGTTAACTCAGTTGAGAATAAGAAATGTCCAAGAACCTGCCATCGGGGTAAGAACTACGTTGAGTATCCCATTCTTTAAAATAAATTTGTCTGGCTCTCTGCAAATAACAAGTGAAAGTTATCACAGCATATAGATGATTTGACACAATGTTGAACAGTTTGAATATCAAACCTCATTTCCTCCTGCACGAAGTGCACTAACTTCTTCTGCTGTGAACTTGGCCATTGATATAGATTTCACACGATGTGTAAATTCTCGACTTTACATACACAAAGAAGAAGCAATAGGTGTCTTATTATCATGTACAATAAATTGGGTATAACAGTTATAGGTTCCAGTAATTTTCTGGATTGACAGAGAAATGAAAAGCAAAATGAAAAGAAAAGACTTACTGGATTCCGCTGCAGTTTGTGCAGATAAAAGTCCAGAAAGTTGAGCAGACATATTGTGGACCCTGCAAGATTCAGATGTCAAACTTAAGAACAGAGAGCCATATAGAGGTAATGTTTATATAACAATACATGAGCTATTAAAAAAGCCTGCTTGAAGATGATCATTGACTAAAAAATGCTTGCAGCCAAAATGTGTACCAGGCTATTGCAATTGATGCATCTCCGGTTCTCAGGAAGCTTCAGTAAACTCCTGATAGCCTTTTCAGTTCGTTCGTCTTCCTTATTTCTGCTCCCCATTGCTGGAATAATATATCACCTCATCAAGAAAATCAATATCTCAAATGAGAAATCCTATCCAACAACTTGGCCTTCATTTCCTGAGAAATAAAAAGAAGAAGCAATTACTCTATTAAGCAAATGAACGAATTTCATATGAGATTAAGCGTTGCAAGATTGTTTATTGAAACTGATTACGTTACACATATCGAAATGCTTCCTTATAATCTCATCCTCTGAATACAACTCATGTAAAAGACGAGAAACATGTGACTTAAAACCCAAGAACTTCTAAGTTTGTGTTCTAAAATGTTGAAAACCTTTAACACAGAAGAAGAGAAGAGAAAAACCTTAAAGAAGAAGAGGAACCAGCCGAGAAAATAGAATTGAGGGTGGAAAAAAAGAGAAATAAACTCTCTCTCAGGCTGTGTCCAAAGAGATTACAGAGATAACCAAAAAATAGAAAAAACAAAAAGAGAGAGATGAAACCAGCAAAGGAATGAGACATTCTCCGTCAAATCTGCTCACCTTAAATATTTTCTGCCGTTGAAATTTCTCTCTCATTTTAGCTTTCTTCCCAAGTTATATAAACTTATACATCTTGTTATCAACAAAATGCTATTACTGTAATCTTGCTAATAATTAGATTATGGAATGAGTAATTTGTAGGTTTATATCTTGGTTTAGTTAAACCAATTTATATATATTTCTCTGAATATACCATGCACATTGCAATTTCGACTTCATGTTGATCTTAAGGTAAAAGCAAAAGAAGTGAGAGATGGTGAAGAATTGAAGAGCCCTGCAAAATACTTGCAGCAGAAGAATCTTTTGCTCAAACGGAATCTCTCTACCAAAAGAAGCTAATAAACCAAATTACTTACATTCTCCTGTTTTTTTTTTTCTTTCTCTTTTTTTTCCTCCCTTAACAATCTCCTCAATTTTTATCTCATCTTACTTAACGACTAACGACGTTCCAGCCGATGGGTACATGAGATCAAGTTTCAGAGTCCCAAGTCGGTGTTATTGCTGCATCAAAATATAGCTTACTTAAAGCAGAGGGAGGCAAATTTCTGTACAGTGGAGAGCTCATTTAGGTGAGTTTAGTTCGTGTCAATACCGACTCTGGTTTTGCTCAAGAGGTCATAACCAGGAGTAACAAAAGTGGTAGCTGTCGTCTCATCCTTCGCTTGAGCTTTCAAACCCATTGCTGTTTTGGTCGACAGACGAAGCTTTAACTGCCTCTGCACACATGAGGGCAACTGCAGCTTTCTGGATCGCTAGATCTGCTTTGTACCTCAATCTCTCTGCTCTTTCTCGCTTGAGCTTGGCATAAGCACATGCTCGCTTTGCAGCACCAGCTGCATCTCGCAATTTGTACTCATCAATATCTGCATTATTTTGTAGTTCTTCCAGATCAAGACGCTGAGATCCGTTGGAGTAACAGAGAATATTAGAACTCGGCCAATCAGCGTCCCATTGTTCACTCCTGTTCCTCTTCCCATTTATTCTCTGCAACTTGTTTTGGTGATTCCTTTGATATCCATTTACACTGGTCGAGATATATCCTGTGCCTAGGTCACGGGGGGAATATGTTCCAGGAAATTCACTCAAGTGCTCATAGATTTGATTTGGATATAAAAATCTCTCATCTCCAGAGGGAAAACCAACAGATCTTCTCCCTGCTACAGAAATGGAAGAAGAAAAGATTAAACAAAGAATTCACATTGAGAAGTCAGAATTAACAGAGGATTTAGAAAACCGAGCAAGTAAAATAAGTTACCAGATGAATTATAGACATCGTAATCTCCCAAAGCAGAATTATGCTGAGTATAAACCGAGAGTTTCTTCTGTGACCTGTGCTTTGTTCCCCTATGCTTGACTTCCAAACCTCGAGGCTTAAAACAGAAAGCAAACATGGCTGGCTTCTCGGTAGGTGACTGTTTCTTATGTGACCCACAGGAAGTTGAAGTGTTTGCTTTGCTCGTAACCAACTCCCAGTCTTTGAGCTCTCGTTGATATTTTTCCCACAGAGGTGGCTGCATTCCAAAGGTACAAATACAAGTGCTTAAAGTAGGCACAGGTAAAAATTCTGCACCAGAAAAACTATAATGAAGTGACCAGTATGGTACTATGGTTGCTGAACCAAAAATCTAAACTACAATGACCACAAATAATATTTCCACCATAGCAGTAGCGTAACTACGTAATTGTTCGACAAACAATTAAGATCCGATAGCCTTAAGGGGATCCTAGTTTTGGACTTCTAGACATTTTTGTGCAAAAAAATCTGTATAGTAAACTACAGACAATTAGGTGCACTTTGTCCTAAGTAGACATTGCATTTTGCATAAAAATAACTTAAAAAGCAGACGATGTACTAACCAAAAGACATATCCCTGGTTGTCCTTAAAATTTGCATTTCACCTTAGTACAAACAGATCTATGTTGCGCCTAGCCATGCTTATATTGAAATCACAAAACGAACATGGAAGAAAAAGACATTCAAAAATGAATAGATAGGAAAGCATCTGAGGTTGTACCTGAAGATGCCTGATTAATGGCATTCCGTTACGCTGCCTCTTTGTTCTCCAAAGCTCATATATTCTTTCCATTGCTTCCATAGATCCAACTCCAGCTGTCAATTCTTGAATTTCAATTAAGGAAAAGTGATCACGCTGCTTAACATATGAAGCCTTTTCAAACATATCCATTGTTTTCTCAAACATGTCATCAGTGATCTCACAAGAGCCACTATTCTCAGCATCCGAACACTCACGAATTCTCAAAAGGAACTGCTCATCATCGCTGTCCATGTCATACAAAACACGTGAAGGATCCAATGCCATTTCAACATCAGTTTCAGTCTGCCGAAAATATTTAGAAGAACTGCGAATAAATTCAGTTTCTGTTCCATCAAAATTGTCCTTTTCTATCATGCGAATGCCAGGAATAGGAATATTTCTAACTAAAGCAGCCCGAGTATTTCTATTGTAGCACTCTTCATGCATCTCTTTAAAAAGGGACCACTGGCCCCTATCAGGGAACTCTAAGGTCCAATCTTTTCCACCTTTCCACATCATAGCATGAGTAAATCTATTTGTCGACCCAGGTTGCAGAAATTGATGTGCCCTATAAGAGTATTTTGTTGCCCCTGAAATTTTCACCACAAGTTTCCATTCATTATTATCAAAAGGTTCCAGAACAATCTGAGCTCCATACTCTCTCCACCCTCTGTCACCAAGAGTGACTAACACATTGGCATCACAGAAACTAGACTCCAAATCTTTCTGAAGACCTCTGGAAACATCAGCAGCAGACCTTCTAATTCTTTTGTTCGGAAGTCCCTTGTGCAGGGAACTTTTGTTTCTAGAGTCAGCACCCCCAGATGGCAATGAATAAGACACTTGGGTACGTCGTTTCTTAGGTCCATTCGCCAAATTACTCTGAAGAAAGTCTCCCTTTGACTCCGACCAACCATGTGAGAGATGTCCATTTGTAGAACTTTTACTTCGATGCCACATACTTCTTGGGGCAGTGGCCTTGGGACTTGAGATGCTACCTTGAATATTCAAGGCCAGATTACTTGACTGTGGAGTACCTTCCTCACAATGATCAGATATTGGAACTTGAATACTAATGCCCTTCGCCGGAAGGTTAAAACTGGTTTTATGCTTATCTCTGACAACAGACGAACTGCATGACATCCAGCTTTCAGAATCAGACCCCAGCTGCTGCTTTTGGGACAGAGTATGAAGGTCTATCGACTCTCGTGCTTCTTGCTCTCTGGATAAGGTGATAATTAAATCATCATTTTCGCCCTTACCCTTGAGAGAGGGTTCAGAATGTTCCTTTATGCAATTCTCCATACCACAAGGTCCATCTATTACCAAATCGCATTCTGTTTCCAGAAATTCTGCTGAATCATGACCCAGCTCTCTTCTCATTTTCAGGTGTAAACTGAGTAAAAGAGTAGGTGGTCGACCAGCAAAAAGATGTGCAAATGGTAACGTATGTTGCTTCTTATAGCAAACAAATGTGGGCCCGGCTTTAACAGATGGTGATTCTCTAGACACAAGGCTGGAGTTGATTCCATGCCTAGATCTTCTCTGCATGACCTGACGTCCAAGATTTTAAAAAAAGGTTAGCAAGTGATTATTCAAAATAAAACTAAGAACAAACGAAGCCGTGTACCAGAATCATGCATCAAAGAATCACCGTACCTTCTGCAGGGCCTTCATGTTATCGTGTGTGCAGTCTGAGATTGATACCTGCTTAACGAACAAAGAATGCCTCTTGATATTCTGTTCCAAGTATGACCACTTTGAAAGTTTTACCTCATGCAAACTGAAGAATTGAAATGCAAGCTGCCTTTGGAAACCTGGAATGCAAGAAACTTGGAACCCAATTGACAAAACTGGCAACTGCAAGTCAGCATCCGCTCCTTGTGCCCCTTGTTCATTAGGATGATCTACTACCACTAAAATACGGAGAATCAGCTGAATAATTTCCATTAAGCAGCCTTCAAAAAGTAGGTACCTCAATCCATCTTGGCTATTCAGTAAAATCATTTCCAAACAAACCCTTGGCCACAAAGTCACAAGTCTACCATGATGAGTCAAGAGAGCAACCCGTGAAAGCCAATGAACATCCACCATACGAAAGTAATTCATTAAGGAGACGCCATTTAGGCTGAGGGACAACTCAAATTGCTTTGTGTCCTCCCACGGGAAATATAGCTCCAGATCCCCAGAATCTTCAATAGGCAAAAAGTCTACATCGGGATCCGGACTTTTTGATACATGAAGCTGCTTTGAAACCTCAACGTTGTTGTCAGCTGAACCCCTGTAAACTCCTTTTTTTGCTGTATGAAGTCGTCTCCTACAATAGACAATAGGAAATATACTTCCATTACGGAAACTAGAACTTTCCAATAACTCCTTCCTACTTGGTCCAGGTAATCCACATGATGGAAGAGAGCTAGGAGATCTATTCGTGTACTTTTCTGAAGTGTCTCTAATAACATCCTCATTTGCTTTCACAGTTTCATTAGATATCTTCACTTCAGTTTTTTTCCGTTTTTGTATAGCCTTAAGAGTGGAAGATTTGTCCCGATGCATAGACCGAGCCAACCACGTGATGATTGGTTCTGATTCCATGTCGCCCATGCAACTATCATCTTCTAGTTTTCCCTTCTGCTTCTGCTCGTCTTTGCTGGATGTATCATTCCCTTTTTTTTTCAGAGTAGACTTAGACCCTGAACAGCGCCTTCTCCTTTTTTTTCCAGGAACTTCAGTAGGGAACAACAGAATTTTAAATCTTTCACCCTGTAAGCTGATCCACTCTTCATCGCGATCGTCATATTTTACATGATGCAGGTTCTTGTCTCCATCGTAACCATCAACCAACCCATGATACCAACTCTCATCTAAAGGCCAAAATACTTTTATATTTTTGTTTAACAACCACTGTGAATCCACATCTGAAAACAATATTTCATAAAAGTGGCGCCTTTTCCGAACTTTACCCTTCCCATCACGCTTTCTACTTGGTCGCAACATTCTATCATCAGTGTCATCCGAGTTACATTTGGAACTAAGCAACTCAGACTGACAATTAACCAAATTCTTACCGGATGATAATGGATGCAATTTACTAGCAGATGGTGAATTAGGAGTAACAGAATTTGAAGGGAACTGGGTGCAGTTTGGATCGAACCGCGAAGAAAGCATTCTTGCCGCATTGGCTTCAAGGTTCTCCTCCTCATCTTCTCGTGATACTTTAGATATTCTACCAGAAGTATCACCTGAAGACTTGGCCTCTTCTCCCACGCGTCTGTTTGATGCTGAGGACTTCCTTTTTCTGCTATTACTATTTCTTTGTTTACCAGCCAGCTGCTCGTCTTTCACTGGAGACTGATTAAAACTCCCATTTTCCAACTGCAACTGAGCTGCTGAATTTAATTCTTTGACTTCTTTGTCAGAGTCCTTCTCTTCAACTTTGAGGAGTTGATCCTGAACACTACATTCTGCACCCGTTTCCGTAGGGGTATCATCAACCAACTCCTCCTGGCTATCAGATTCCCCTACAGACTTTTGTACTAGGCCATTATCAAACCTACTCCTCCCAACAAAATCTCTCCTGCGTCTAGGAACATAAATCATACTACCTGCCAAACCAACTGAAATTCCTTGAATTCCACCACTATCACACAATTTCTCATCGAAACCCACCTTGGAGTCGTCCAAGTTGTGCAATACGGTGGTGCCATTGCAAGCCTTGTCCAGAATCTTTTCGCTTTCGCAATCGACTTTCCTAAAGCTACTTAGAGAAACAATTTTTCTGCTCTTCTTATCCTGCTTCAACCGATCACCATCATCCTCAGATCTATTCTTCCTTTTAAAGCTCTTATTCACTGAATCTTTCGAAATGTTAGAATTATAGAGCGTCTTAAGATCTAACGACCTTGATTTCTTCAAAATTCCCACTCCATTAGAGTTCCGTAGTCTGTTTTCCATGAAATCCACCTCGAACGAAAACCCAGAATCAAAAGCCACCAGGTCTCAGTTTCCATCATATACGCAAGGAAACATTTTTCAGATCTGTCAAACGAAGACCAAACCCAGAATCACAAAAGTACCCAAAGTATGATAAAAGAAGAACATATAAGTTACCAAAAAAGACGGATCAAATCCCACTCCAGGAGAAAAAACTTATGCATTGAAATCCACGCAATTGTTTCAGCAATCAACCAGAATTTAACTGCACACAAAAAAAAAAAAAAAAGAGAAATCTGCATGCCTACCTGCATCACTTTATCAGAGAACATCGACTCTCTTTAAGGACCTTTATAGTCGCCAGAATCCCGAAATCAAAATTAGGGTTTCGGTAAATCGGACTGCGAATCGGATCCCTCAACCAAACAATCTATAAATTCCTTTCCCCAAAATTATTCGTTCAATTTACCAAAGAATATATTATAAGAAAAAAAAAAGCAAATTTTTGCTGCTTCTTTTTATTTTATTTTTTACCGGGAGAAACGGGAGTGCTCTAGGGTTTCGTCTGGTATCACAAGAGTAAGGTTTTTTCAGTTAGAGACCATATAAACAATAACATATTCCAAATAAAAACCTGATGACGAATACCGTCCGATCTCAACGCGTCACTAATTCTACGGTCCAGATCTATTTCAGAATAAACACTATATTTTAACTCTGCAACAGAAAAAATACAATGGACGCTTCAGATTCTCTGGTGTGAAATATTTTTGGACGGTCAGGATTTCCCAAAACAAAAGATTATTTATTTTTCTCACGTGTGTTGCTAACCTACCATAACCTGTATCCACCTTGCCAACAAATGTGAGACATCATTCAACTTAACAACTATTAATGTCATTATTTAAGTACAAAACCATATATGTGTGCCTAGGTATTCCTATGTAATTATAATTTTTAAGATTTCTATACGATAGATAAGTTGATTTTGCAATGAACAATACATAGTAATTAGTAAGAATGGTAGAATCACAAGAGGATTGATCCTACATGAGTTCTAAACAATAAGAGGTTTCTATAGTTTTTTCTATTAAAAAAATTATAAAACTAAAAATAATTCACAATATTTCTTTTTGATCGTTCTTTCAACTATTCCAATAATTCACAAATTTGTTAACAAGTGTAAAAAAAAATATTTAATCAAGTAACTGATTATATTATTTTCTTCGACTTCAAAAAATCTCATTTATCCTACATATTATTGTTAGAATTTTGGAGAATAAGGTTATAGATAGAGTTTTATAGATCAAGTTGTTGACAGAAAAAAAATGTTAACAAATATTTTTATTATTTTAAACCATAATTACAAAATTATTATACAAACATTCATTTTTATTACTTTAAATAAAAATTACTAAGAAAAATAGTTTTTGTATCATCAAGACGATAATCTAGCTCATTTATCAGAGAATCAACTTATATTTTTTAAATTGTAAACTCTTCCTATTTTTGGGATCTATTAATAATATTTTTTGTTGACAAAAAAGAAATCAGCATATTTCGAATTATGTTTGAAGGAAAAAAAATTCAGCCTAATCAACTTATGAGTTTAATCAGGAAAGATGTTGAGTTATGGTTCAAAGCACATGAAATCTTCTCATTCCTAATGACCAACTATACAACAATCAAGAATACAAATACAAGTCCTTAATGGTCCCATCCGCAAAGTATTGGCTTAACTTGGGACAAAGTTAATTTAGGTGCATCTTGGATCTTAAGGAACTCCACCGGCAAAGCTCTGTTGAATGCAAGAAAATCTGTTGTTAATATTCATTCAGACATTGAAGCTCAACTACAAGTTTGGCTATGGTCCATCCAAAGTATGCAAAACCTTTAGGTGCATAAGACCATCTTCAAAGAAGATTGTCGCGAGTTATTTGGGATTAATACAACAAGACCTCAACTACAAGCTTGGATATGGTCCATCCAAAGTATACAAAACCTTCAGGTTCATAGGACCATATTCGAAGGAGATTATCGCTAGTTAATTTGGGTTAATACAAGGCTTCCTGCTTGGTCCTCATACAAGGCCCAAAAATCATTTTGTTTGCAGCTCTTAATCATATTAGTTACTGGAATTTCTTTCTGTAACTAGGAAAGCTAACTTGGTGCATCTCATATCGCTTGTAGTGTAGTTAAGGAGGATCGTTGGCAATCATACATCGCAGCTGAATCTCCTCATTGGCTCGAGGATCTTCTAAAATCAGTAATTTAAGCTCCGATTTGTAATTGTTTCCGATTCTCAAATAATATTCTTTTGTAACTATAACATTGCCCATTATAATGAATATATTTAGTAGAATCTTTTATTAAAATGTAAATTATACAAAACATTTAAAAAGTAAATTACTTTAGGCAAATAATCAAGTTACGTCGTCTTATGTAGAATTATTCAAAATTTAGAAAATTTGGGTATAAATGGAATATTACTGTTTTTTTCTTTATCAAAAAGTAAGAAAAAAAGAAGAAGTCAATTTTTACATAAGCAAACTAACTTACAAATCTGGTGATGTACCATAGGAAATAAACAACCCTAACTAGAGCTCAGATCCGACCTAGTTGTCGTATTGCCAGTGAGCCCTAACCTCTATGATTGCCACACACCACATCCCTTAAGAAACCCTAATTATCTTTTCCATTTTTCCCGAACCTTCCTAAAGTTTCTTTCTCATTTTCTCTAATTTTCTATTTACGCCTCTTTAACTACTTGTATATCTCGTCTTCTCTTCTTCTCGAACCCTAGTTATTATCATCCATCGCCGTCCATCTGAGTTTTTACCATTTTTCTCCTCTTGGTTGGTTTGGTATCAAGGAATTTTGCTTCCAAAGATCGATTTTGTTTCGTAGATATCAACGACGATTGAATCGAATTTTCCTTATCCTTTCTTCATTGCTTTTACCTCAGCTCGATTCATCTTCCGTTTTCGCTCTATCAGCTTGTTTCCTCGAGATTTCTAGCTGAAATTGGGGAATTCCGTTTCTGGGTTCTAACAGAAAACACTTGTGATTGTTTGAGAAGAGAAAAAAGATGGCTGGTGGTGGAAACAGGAGGGATGAGGGATCAAATCCGATTCAAAACACTAACTTGTTTGCGGCTTTGGATACTCTGAGGAAGAAGAAGAAGTCAGATAAGGCTGGTAAGAGCAAAGGTTCCTCAAAGTCATCATCGCGACAAGATCCACAAAAGGAACCTGAGCCACAGGTCTTCTGGGCTCCTACGCCTCTCAAAGCAAAGGCTTGGGCGGATATCGATAGTGAAGATGATGATGACGACTATTACGCAACCACTGCTCCGCCTCAGTCCGTGTGGAGCACTTCCGAAGCTTCCCATTCGGATGCAAAGGATGTTCATGTTGAGGTATTTCATATGATTTTCATTATTGATTTTTGCGCTATCATTATATGGTTTACGATTCTTGCAATTAACTTCTTTAGATTTCATATGCTTTCAATGTGACGCCTTGAAATTATTTTTGTTTGATGGCTTGGCAACTGAATTATTTGGCTTCTTTTAGTTCTGCTGTTGATATCTCTCATGCGCTGTCCAATGGATGATACACAAAATGTAGCCTTTTTTTTGTATTTCATAGTTGCTGTATTGTCCTCAAAGTAACAATTTTTGCTTTGAAGTTAGCTGCTTTGTATTCTGAGGGTTAGGAACTTTTTTTTTTGTGTAAAATTTTTTCTAGGCAATGTAAGTTTGCGCTATGGGTTCATCTGTTCCTTTGTTTTTGATAGAGGTGTGTGATTTCATTGTTGCAGGAAAGTGAAAGTGAAGAAGATATCCTTGATGAAGGTGACGATGATGATGTAGAGGAAGAGCACGAACAGGCAACAGAGATACAAGTTCATGCAGAAGCAGAGCCTGAGGTGAAAAAGTCTCCTCAAGTTCCTGCACCTCCTAAGGAGGCAGAGAGGCAACTTTCCAAGAAAGAGAGAAAAGCAAAGGAACTTGCTGAGCTTGAGGCTTTGTTAGCAGATTTTGGAGTTGCACCCAAGGATAGTAATGGTCAAGAGAGCTCTGAAGGTAGTATTAATACAATTCTACTCTACTCTATGCACTCGTTGGTAACATTTATCTGTTTCTATATTGGCTGAGAAAACCATGTTAGCTAGCAGTAGCACTGATAAGTTGCTTCTGTAAATACCAAACAGATAAGAAAGAAGTCAATGAAGAGGGAGTGACGAAGGAGAACACAACTGGAGAATCGAAGGCCTCAAAGAAAAAGAAGAAGAAGAAGGAGAAACAGGAGTTAAAAGAATCTCAGAGTGAAGTAAAGAGCAATTCAGATGCTGCAAGTGAATCCGCTGAGCAGGAGGAGGCTTCTCTCTCTTTGATGTCAAAGAAAGGCTAAAGAAGATTGCATCTATGAAGAAGAAGAAATCGGGCAAAGAGGTGGATGGTGCTGCAAAAGCTGCTGCACAGGAAGCAGCTGCAAGGAAGGCAAAGTTGGCCGCAGCGAAGAAAAAAGAAAAGAAAAACTACAATCAGCAACCTGTTAGGTGAATTCAATCCTCCAACCCCCACGGTTTCGATATGAACATGTGTTTCACCGGTTTTGTTCATATGAAGACTTGCCTCCTTTTGATGGGAGTGTCGTTGAGTCGTATTTTGGAGTTATGACTCGGATCTTTTAATCGTATCACAATGGAACATCACAACAAAATCTGTCTTTAATTTTCATTCCTTTGGATGTTTTTGGTACATGCGTTGATTGCTAATTTGATTATAAATCTCAAAGACGTAATTCCACAATGCTATTTTACATAAGAGCAGTCTGTTGTTGTAAAACTATATCTATAAATAAAAAAACTGCCATTTTTAGTTTTGTTCAATACACTCTGGTTCAGTAAGTGTTTTTGGCTTTACTCGACGAAAAAAAGGAGCTGGTGCGATATTTATTTATTGTTTCAGACAATTCGCTGTTGCTTTCATCGACGACGGAGAAGTAGAAATGTGGAGAAGAGTGATCGGAAATGTGGCCGTCCGGCGTCAGTTACAGCGGACTTTCTCCAGTAAAGCCGGTGGAAGTGGAAAGGATGGTGGCAATGTTTCGGCTGCTGTGGATTCGATGCTTCTGCGTTCCCTCAAGGAACATTACCTAGAAGTTTCTAAGATGACGCCTCCTCCAGTTCGTTCCTCCTCTTCTCTCTGTCTCTCTGTTTTTCTTTACGTTTTGTCTTAGCTAGTAATGGTATCTCGGAATTGTTACTTAAACCCTAGCTGCTGCTTCGTTCACTAAGGGTTTTTGGTGGGATTGGGATTAGAATCAATAGATATATAGCTTCGGGGTGTGTTTTCCTGGATTGTAATTAGAAGTGAGGTTTTGATTTTGCAGAAAGTGAGTCCTCCTTCACCATTTGAAATTGTGAAAGGATCTCTGGAGGGAAATGGAGCTGTACTGAAGAAATCTGTTGGGAATGAAGAAATCAGTCTTTACGTTATGCGGTTGGCTCACGGAGGTGATGATGAAGACGATGATGGCATCAACCAATTGTTTCTTCATGTAGCTGTGGCAAAGCCAAGTCAGGCTGATTCTCTGCATTTCCTTTGTGGCCTTTACCCAGATGCGTTGGGTATTCACTCTGTTTCCATGAGGCCAAAACTTGAGGCGTTGGATATGTCTGATGATCCTACTCAATACACTGGTCCTTCTTTTGAGTAAGCTTTCACTCTTCAAACTAATCCTTTAAACTTGTTCATTAGAATCGTCTATTAGCTATCAATATGTGTTTGGATTTTCAGTAGTTTAGTTTATGAGATTAGAGACCTTGACTAGTAGTAGAATGAGATTCATACCGGGCTTAATTGTCTATCCAAAGTTGGGAAAATCTAGCCAACTGTAGATAAATCTAGGCGTATCCTAATGTATTGTTTGACAACTTATGATCACGATTGGCATTTAGGTGATTCAGTTCTGTTTAAGCTGTCTCATCTTGCTACATTAAGAACTGTCAGAGTAAGAATAGGCTCCATATTGACACACGACCAGTTTGTTTATATCCATGTTTGATATATTTCTTCTTTCTACTCATTTTTTTGGTTTTCAAGAAATATATCTGCAATCACTTATAGCATAATGTTTGCCTTCTTTCCTGGATACAATACGAGACTCACAGTTGAAGTGTTTCTGTAAATGTCTTGACAGGGAGCTCGATGAGAAAATGAGAGATGTATTCCATACCTTCCTAGAAGAGCGTGGTGTGAATGAAAGTCTCTTCCCGTTTCTTCAGGCATGGCTCTACGTAAAGGATCACCGTAACCTACTGCGATGGTTCAAATCCGTTGGTACATTTGTTCATGAAAATCCATCTGCAGAAAACGCCTAGAAAGCTATAAGTTTTCGGGCTAACGATAGATTTTTTGTGGTTAATCGTTGGAATTAGGAGCTATACAGATCAAATGCTTCATGACATGGATCACTTTCGTTTAATTTCAAACAATTTAAGAACACATGCATCAAGCCGGGATGTTAGTGTCGAGGGAAAAAATTACTTTTGTTATCTGTGTACTTTGTTGCAAATTACCGTTTTTAACACAGATTCTACAAAACCAACGAAGTCAATGTATTGTTTGGAAATTAAGATTGTCGAATTCACTAAGTTTTGTACTCCAGCGTAAATATAAATATTTTTCTATTATGATTTTGTGCCGATAGTCGGTTTATAAGGCACTTCAGCTGCACAAGGTCACAAAAGACCCCTCGCTCTCGTATACAAGTTCTCGTGACAATTTTAGAGGATATAAATAGAAACAAGTGTTTTGGACACGCTCAAACTCAATCACTGATTCTTGAACTCTCCTACACACTCAGAGGGCTTCAATTCGCAAGAGCAAAAAGCATTTACAGAACAGGATCTTCGTCTCTTTCTTTCTTCACCATCTTCGCAATGAGAGACCCAAAAGCACAACCCATTTTGCGTAGGAACAGCAGAAAACGGTTTTCTTCTACCATTTTCTTGAAGATAGACCAAAGTTCAGACTTCTAGATAACGTTGTTGGCCAAACCGTTATCAGCTCTAAGTTCATTTCTTTGTTGTTGTTGCTGCTGCTGTTGATTGTTATCATTTTCCCCAGAAGACAGCGAGCTTAAGATCCCTTGGCTTGTCAAATCAGAATTCTTCTCCCCAACTTCACTCTTGCAAAGAGGGCAAGAAGCATTGATCTTGAGCCATTTGTCAACGCACTCTTTGTGGAAGAAATGTGAGCATGGAAGCTCTCTTAACTCTTCATTGTTCCCATATTTCGCTAAGCAAATGCAACAGACCTGCAAACATTGTTTATATTCAGAGACTTGATTGTATGTGTGTGTGTGTACAGACAAAGTTTAAGAAAACTAACTGCGTCTTCTCCTGAAATCACACGTTCATTATCTGTTCCAGCCGCCACAACTCCACCTTCGCTAATGCTTGAACCATTGTCGTCGCCACTACTTCTAGTTTTCTTCAACTTAAACTTATGAGTTGGCAAAGCATTTATCGACTCAGGTGTTGCACCTCGAGGTTGAGTTAAATCTTCTCTATATCCAAGAATTGAGATTATGCATGGCAAGCAGCAACATATTGTTGTACAAAGGATGAAGGGCATTGCGTAGCCAATACAGCTAAAGGTAAGAAACACTAAACATAACCTACAAAATATTAAGTGAGCGTATTCATGGATCAATCATTGACAACTGTAACCTGAGAATTGAGTCTGATTTCAGTATAATCGAAAGAATATTACCTGTACAAGTTAGGAGCCTCAGAAGCAGATGAATGCCCTCCAAATATCCACACATTACCTACTACAAACCAGACAGCAAAGAAACAATCCAGAGCCATTTTGAAGTATTCCAGGATGACTTTAAGCCTGGAAGCCAAAATAAAAGGCTCAAATCAGTAAGTTCGAATAGCAACCATTGTAGACAGAAAGAAAGATGTCTGATAGAATATGCATACAGACTCTCAGATCTAGAGAATAAAAATCTCTCTGAATAACGTAATTCAAAAACCAAAAATCCAATTGAAACAGATGATCTAAGAACACGTGTGCAACTAAATATTTTACCTGGCAGCATTAATAAACCCAGGATATCTACTACCACGGGAAGAAGTGGTATTGGTCTGTCGACCATCTCCTTCAGATGTCCTGGATATCGAGAAGGCAAATGGTCCTGCTGCGACATTAAGATTAGGACGATGCTGGCCAGAATCCTGTTCAGAGGCCTGATTCGAATGATAATATCTCCAGTACAAAAGTGGGAGTGTTGCAACACATCCACAAGCATAACCCACAATCCAAGCGAACAATGGTGCACGAGGATGTTCATGTTTTGACAAAGATAAAACGACAATAGCTGCAATGATCTGACCAACAGTGAGTACTAGTTCGATGGAAATCCATAAGCCAGAATTCAAAGGGCTTCTTCTGCGACGGATGCTTCTAGGATTTGATCGCATAGAAGAAGAAGATGAAGAAGAAGCTGTTACTGTAGCTGGCTGAGGAGCAATCATTGGAGGAACAGTAGAAGGTCTCTCTTCCTCATGTTGTAAAGGTTCTAAAACATTTGAAATTCTATCATGAGAAGAAGTTGATGATGAAGCATTGGCGGCATTTCTTGGAATGTCAATGATGTGCTCATTTCTGCTTAGATTATTCTCTGATGATCCTTCCATGAATCTAGAAAAAGAATCAGCTTGATTTGTAATACGATGTTGTTGGTTCAGAGAAGACACACCCATCTAGGTTTTGTCCAGTTTGCACATACCAAACCATGTAAACTTAACCTCAGGTCCTACAAATCCAAAAAGAAGAAACATATCAGACTTTGTTCACAAAAATCGAAAAAAACTTAAACCCTCTCGATTGACCTAATACTAACCACAAAAAAGTCATCAATTTATATCTGCTGTTATAAAAAATTCATCGATCCAACTACAAACACAGAGCTCAATCATAAATTAGAAGAAACAAACTCACCCATAAAATTAGGGCACAAACCAAGCAATATCTTACCTAAATGAACAAACAAGATTTCAGTAACCCAATCCCACAAAATCAAATAGATATCGTCATCGATAGATTTAGAAGAACATAATTCCCACCTGAAATTAAATTCGAGAGAAAATAGAGCAATCAAGAACACAAACCTCCTTCAATACGTGATCTTTGTTATCCTCGTTGTCGCCAGGTCAAAATTCGAGAGCCCCCAGAAAAGAAAACCCAGAAACCAAGACAACGAATCAAAATTAAGAAGAGTCAACCTTTTCAACAATCAAAATTTATTTCTCTTGATCGTGTATAATTTCTCTTCAATTCTGTTTCGATTATAATAGATTTTTTTGTTTGTGTGTTCACCGATCAACCAAGGAGATTTTTCTCTTAAAAAAACAAGTAGTTTATGGATATAAAATTCGGAGCCAAGTAAAATAATATAAAAATACAAAATCCAGATAGTGATGCTTCTTTGGCCTCTTCCTTCAAATTTTAACTCAACAACTAGAAAAAATATCATTTTTAAGAAAGGTAAAAATGAGTAAAGATTATATCTTTTGACATCGCCCACTGTTTTTGGGTGTGGCATATATAATATGATAAAAAACGAACCAAGTCTCGAATCATTGTTTAATGATCGTGTTAGTTGTATTGCAACCACAAAATAGATTAACTTGAGAAACAACAAACAATAGAGATTGGTGAGATTTCTCATTAATGCAAACGCGTTGGTTTGTTTCCATAAATGTCACAGTCATTGAACCAATATATCCATAAACTCAGGAGACAAATGAATCTACCATTAATATGAAGTACCATAGAGAGATATGTTATATACATATAAATATGAAACAAATAACCTTTGATTTACTTCTTCCATTGTGGAATCCGCTGTACAACCACCTAAAACCAAACCCGATTGATTTCAATGAGAAACGTCATAAGAATTCTTTATGATCCAACACACAATGGGGACACTCGCAATCGCAAAGTAGGTACCTTTCCTGAGTTTTCTTTGTTCCCTACTATTGTTTGACATGCGAGTCTCCAAGATTCCGGCTTCTGCATCATAAATTTAAGAAAGCCTTGAGATTTAAACAGTCATAATTCTTATTTTATCCGGATTTGCAAATCTAATAAGAAGAGCTTAGGATATAAATACATATAGTCACCATATGTAAACCTTTAATCGGAAACAATGCTCAAGATTTGATTCATTTTGTTAGTACACATACCAAATCCATACTCTAACAATGAGTAACATGTTGTTTATCAAAACATCAATATATATAGAGAAATAGGAATGTAAAATTACTAGCCTTTTTCAGATATCGGTTTTCTGTATCTGTTCTCTCGTTCAGAAGATTTCTGCCTTCTAATATCTGCGCACAAGAAGACCAAATGTGGTTTTACTTTTTCTTCAGTATTGCTTTGCTCATCGTAGAAGACTAAACACAAATCTCATTTGCTCTATCAATGCTAAGGTAATCATAAATCCCAAACTCATAATCATAATCAAATGATATGATAAGAAGTCACTTGCCTCCACAATACAAGTTCCACAGCTTCCTCCACCTCCACAGTTCATCACTTTGCCCTACACATCACAAAATTGAGCAAATTCCAAAGTTTTACTTTTCAGCATTTAGTAATTTATCCAAAAATGTCACAGAGCATAAAAATGCAGAACAAAGTAATCTATTGAGTGGCACAAACTGTTCCAGAAATTAGTCCACCACATTGCAAACATCTAATCCAAACCTCAATGTTCAAGATTGAGCAAATTTCTAATTGAATTTCGATATTAAAGAGATGAAACTCACGTAAGCAGCATAGAGTTCGATTTTGTTATCCTGCATAATGCTTCTCAGAAGCTTCTCGCCGCTAACAGCCTTCGCTTTATCCACAGGATACGATCCATCGCTCTCCGGCTTCGGCTGCAAAAAGAAAACGAAAAAATCCCAGTTGAGTTTTGAAACGAATTACATCACAACTCAACGTGAAAATCGCACCGATAGTTACACCAAAGAACTCGAGCTCTATCTCAGGACGCGTCGCAGCAGAAATCCCCTGCGGAGATGCTTGAGAAGAAGAAGAGCTGTTACAGGAGACAACTCGAGCCCTTACACTTTCAGCAACTTTCCGATGGTTCTGAATTTGAACATCGGAGAATGGAAAGAATCCGAGGTTGAAACTGAGTGAAGCCATTTCCACCGGCTGAGTTTAGCTTCTGGTCTCCGACAACGCAGTTTCGTATGAAGAAGTTTTCAGACCGCAAATTGAATTATGTGGACTTCATCTTCTGTATTGTTATTAGGCTTTTATCTGTTATTAACCCATTATGAGCCCACTAACAGCCCGTTAAACTTTTCCTTTCAATTTTCAGCCCAAATTTTGACACATGGCTAAAACTCTTAGATCATGAACATTGGTAACCATTTAAGGGGTTCTTAAAAAAAAAAAAATTAGAAAAAACAGAGCTAATGGCAAATCCGTCTCTTAAATGGGCAACGCAAGAGACAGGTTCGCCACGTGGTGAACTCGTATTAACTCTGTTTTTTTAATTTTTAATTTTTTTCTTTTTTGTAAAAACCCCTTAAGGGTTTCACCTTCTATGGTCTTAGTCTATACCAGTGTTTTGAGAAATATGTTATACATTTTACTTTTATTTATCTTTTTTATTTTATCATCAGAAGTTTTTGTCGATATGAAATTGTAGATATCGAATATTTCGATAACATAAAAAGGGAAGATTTATTTTGTAAATAGTAGGATATTCCCTTCTCTCATCAAAACAAGTCATACATATATATATTTAAATTGGAGAAGTCATTCTTACATTTTCTAATTAAAAACTTCTAAACCGTAATATATATATATATATATATAAGACAAAACTAAAACAATACTTACGTATCGAATTTTGACCTATATATATACACATTACTTTAAAATTAAACTAAAAAGTCTGGTTTTGTTTATATCTAATCAGCTTGCTTGTTTGGAAAGTAGTAATAATACGAACTCTAATCTAGAGGCTCGACCTCATTTGGAAAACGGCATAAAATATATATCTATAGTCTCTATTTTAAAAAAGGAGAGTTCTTAACATGCTACGAAATGTATTGTATGGACCTTTAAAACTGTCTTTTGATTAAATTGATGGCTCCTACCTAGAGATCAATAGACATGAAGCTTTACATAGAGAGATTTTTTTTAACACACATAAAAAGAAATGTTCATCATCACATTTTTTAGTAAAAAACAGAAAACTTATTTACTTTACCCTGAGAATTGTAATTTGAGGTATTATAGTGTAAATATAATAACTCGATGCAATTAATAAGACAAACAAGTATAACAAAGACAAAATTGTCTAATATAACATTTTTTATAAATTATTTAGATAATATACTTTTTAAAAATTATTTAGATAACCTACATTTTTTAAACTATATGCATTAGCGATTTATTTCTTCTCAACTATCACATCTAGTACCAGAAACATCTAAAATTTGGTACTTCATTGCACACAAAACTAAACTTATAATTCTATTCCCCAAAAACAAAATTACATGCCCATGTGTTCTCGAAGGAAAATAGATAGTCAACACAAATAACTTAGATAACTTTTTTACTCCAATATCCAAAATACTATGATCCTTAAACCTGATATTTTTCTTGTTTATATTGAATATATAAATCTTTATTCTCCTAGGTTATTTTTTTTTAGGGTTTTTCAAACATAAATAGTATTGATTAGAATAAATGATCCATGAGACACCAATGTCAGTAGCTACAACCATTTTAGCTGCCCATGTTATGTAGCTGTGACCTTCAGCACCCAATATTTTCCCTTGTCTTGCATACTCATTCTCAATGTACAATCGGAAATAAGATGTCATCCTTTTATTAACTCACATAGATCCTTAAAAAACATAACTCTAAAGTCTGCAACTTTGTATTTTTTTGAGTTCTTAGAACAAGTGTTCTCAGTTTGTGAGTTAGTTAAAACTAAATCTTTGTTTCTTTATAAGCATTGCTTCGACTTTATCCTAAATAAAGTACTATTCAATTTTATATTTGCTTCTTCTCTGTTTTCCCTCATCAATTCGTCACTAATGTTGGATTTACGACTGTCAGAGAAAGTGAACAATTAATTTTCATATGTGATTCTATTATATATCACCAATGGATATGTTAGGATTCTTATACTATTGCAGGATCGAAATGCTCGGTTTGGCTTTGGAGAGGTGAGAGACATTTGCTCTAAGGAGGCTTGAAAAGTTGCATCAGCCATCACACCTGAACGTAAAGTATTTAACAACATTGTACTACAACAAAAATAATTTTAATGACAACTTTTACTAAGTTAAAGTATTAAATTCTATTTGGGTGCGGATAGGTTAGTAGTGTGTTGGTTAGATTAGATACATAAATTACTTTTTCTCAAATCAATGAAGTGTGCATCTTCCAAACATAGATATAAAAAGTCTTCAAGACTTGACAAAAAAAAAACGAGTCTTCAAGACCATGATTTTATAATGTTAGTTATGTTTATATGGTTGAATAACCTGATTGTTATCCTAAGGAAAATGAATCATGTAAGCGAAACCCAATAACGTAAGCTTGAAGAACGAAAAGACAACCTTTTTCGTCTCTTATTTTTTCACTTTACCCAGAAAGAAAAGAAAAAAGACTCTGATCTCTCTCTCTCGCTGACTGAGTGTGTCCACGAAATAATAGAGAGAGAGGGAAGAGACTGTAATGGAGGAAGATAAGCGAAGTGGCAACACTGACACACTTGTTTGGTAATGATGAATCACAACAATGGCGATCCAACCACCGATATTGATTTTCGTCTCCAGCGGAAAGAGCAAGATAAGTTCTTGTTCCATGACTTTCTAGGCTCCAAGACTCCAACTTTAGCATCCACTTCCATGGCTGACCACAGGCTACAACCGGATAAGGCGGCTAAAGCGGCGATGACTCCCTCAACAACCTCTGTTTCCTTCGCCGGTGGACGTGGTGGTCTCTCCTCTACCTCCGATCTTGGCTTTGCTCTCTCTCTCTATGCTTTTTGTTGAAGTGTGATACTACTGATGTGGTTTTTGAGTTGATCTCTCTGTACATTTAGGGATTCCATCTATAGAAAGTTCAAGTTTTGATACATAGATTTCGGTTTAAAGCTCGATCCTTTCGTTATTCTAGTCTAATTTAACAATCGAGCTTTTTCATTCTTCATGTGATGAAAGTGTAAAAGATCATGTGAGTTCGTTTCAACTTTTTGGTCAATTCATATATAATTAGATTTCCTAAGTAGAAAATGGAACATCTTTGGGTTGAAGTTGAACAAGATGAGAGTGTACATTGTCTTGTTTCTTGAAAATTATATAAACATGAACGTGGATTTTGTGTGAGCATGGAGTCGATTGAGCATGTAGTTTAAGAACTCTCTCCCTCTCTCTCTCTCTCCATCTTTGTCCAACCATAATGCCTCTGGTGGATTAGTTGGGACAGTGAGAGTGAATTGGACTGATGAGTTTGGTGGGTCATAGCGATTTGAGATTCTAATGCTTTTATATGAGATGGCCTTCTTTATTACCTCTCTCTCTCTCTCCTTGCCCTCCTACTGCTACCTGATGTTACTTATCCAGATGTTATCTTTTGTTTAGTTGAAAGACACTCTGGCGGGAGGAATCATCTTGATGGGATACAACAATTGTTTGGACAAAGAAATGAGGTTTCCAGCTCTATCATGAGTAATCGATTTTCAGGAAGCAAGAGGAGTAACTCTGATTCACACTTAACGACTCAAGAGCCCCCGGAATCTCAGCACTGGTCCAAGGTAAGACAAAACAAAACCTAAACAACTTCACTATGTTCAGAGCTTCATAGAACTCAGTTTCTGTAATCTGTCATTGTCGTTACTTAGTTGCTTAGAAACGGACATGGAAATCCCTCCATGAATGTCAATACTTTGGCAATCCAGCCTCCACGCAGTGGACAGATCAGTCATTTGCTTCATCAGCTATCTTCAAGCAGGTTCAAGGATGAAAACGTGGGACCATCAATTATCACTCCGACAGCTGCAGATGAAGGTTCGCGTACAGGGATGAAAGGTCCCAGTATCTTAAGTTCCTTTGCAATGCCAAACCTGGGCAATGTTGAACGTTCAAGGTTTGTTAGCTTCCAGCGTCTCTGGTCTTCTGATGTTATGTCCTCAAATTAGTCTAATACATTTTGTTTGTATTTGCAGTACCGGAAATCGGAAAGACTTGATATCGAGTACTAAGCAAATGACTATATTCTATGGCGGTCAAGCTCATGTCTTTGATGATGTTCACCCAAACAAAGTGTTTACTTCTAACACTTACATTTTTGATATTCAAGTTTATTGAATACATTCAAAAATCCCAAATAAAAAGTAGAGAAATTGAGAAATCCATTTTTGCAGGCAGATGTGATAATGGCCTTGGCAGGATCAAGCGGGGGATCATGGACTACGGTTTTGTCTCATAAACAAAAATCGAAGAACAACACAAGTGAAGGTCCATATAAACCTGGCCAAGTATCTGAAGGAGGCAGCTCTAGCGAAACACTATTTTCAGCCCCCGAGTTTCGTCCAAGGCCAGGTCATCAAGCCACCTCCATTGCCTGTCACCGGGTCTTTACACAACCAGGTGACTTCTTTTTAAGGAAAATTAGATTTAGCAGAAGATTCAGTTAGTTTCTTACATATACAGGGTGGAGTACAGTAAACAAGTCTTACTTTGTTACTTAACATAATGAGGATACAAAAATGAAAAGTTGTCAACTGTTTTTGGTCGTCACCTATGAATCTTTTTGCTCAACCTATCAAACCATGTGCTGATTTGCAGGTAGAGAACATCAAGGAGGTATTATCTCAAGGGGACGGGATACCAGAGATCCGGTTCACTATACAGATCCTGAAAAAGAACTCGCATAATTAAGTCTAAGTGTGAGAGATGATGACTGTGGCTTTTCTTCTAATTTGTTATTTATTTGACGTAATAGCCTTCTATGATGCACTGTAACTTTCTAGGTTTGTATCCAAACTTCTCTTCCTCAATGATTAGAGTATAATAGTTTTTAGTAGCTAATATATAACCAATTGGTAAAGCAAGCCTGTTGTTTCTAGGCCTATAGATTCTCATATATTTCTGTGTGTACGGCTGAGCATATGGATACAGCATATCACAAGAAATCATGCCTAATTTTAAGCTGGCTCTACAGTTTGCTGTAACTCAAAAGGAGAGTCACTTTATAATACCTTATTAAACCCCTTCTTTGGAGTCAGAGGTTTTCACAGCAGATATTTGACTCCTCAGCCTGTCGTTCTTACTACATTCCTCCGTGCCACTGAGATAAATTTAGCAACATATAAGTATATGGGTTTCCAGAGTCAAAACGCTATTCAGTATAGGCACCTATTTCCTATTTTGTGCTAACCTGGAAGGCTCTTAGTACAGTATAGCATTTCCTTGCTCTGTAGTTGCAGCTATATACTTTTCTTTTGATATATCACGGAGCCTCTGCTCTTCTTGAAGCCCAAGTTGTACTTTTCCTATCTTCTGCACTTTGATAAGGATTTATAAATCATACAGCTGAAGTTATCTACGTTGGGCTAGATTCATGCTTTGTGCCTCAAAAACCTAAATGCATACAGCTCAAACTACCTGTTCGATTCCTTTGATAACTCCTTCCATTGAATCAATTAGCTTCACACGGCCAGTGGGAGTACCAATCAAATCTTGAAACTACACTTAAGTCAAGATTTTAGAGAAGAAGAACGATAGAAAATGAAAGCTATGGCTCACCAATTGATGAACTAAAGGGGAAAGCAGAAACGTAAAATCAACTTGGTATTGACCTAACCTTTCCCAATGATAAGTACATGATATCTAAAGGTATGATGTAGAAAGTATGGCAACAGAGATGATGCTAGAAACAGAAAATCTAACAAATAATAACGCATGTATTTACCTGTGAACCTATTGAATTCAATAAAGATGTCTCCTTTAGCATCAAATTTTGTTTTTTTCTAGCATTGTATGTTGCATAGAGCTTCCTAGTTTGTTGAAGTTCTTCCTGTTTATGTCAGGAATTGATTGAAGATTAGTTAATCAATAAGCTTGTAAATTCATTTTCAATAACTAAACAGACCTGCAAAGCAACAAAGCAAATATTAATTTGACTATACAAACCTGAATATACATATAGAGCTCTGAGAATCTTCTTTCATATCTGCGAGGATATGAAATGACTTTAGCGTGCAACAAATACATAAATGGGGAAATCAGCCGTAGTAAAACTGGATTCCTAAAAGCTAAAGGCCAAGTAGTTTGACTCCTGACATAATGATTCCATATCTTTATAACATGATTTGAGATCATTTGCTCATCTAAATAGAGGGAGTGGGGTTAAATCAGATTCATTGCTCAGACAAAAGAGTTTCAACGCAAAGTAGTACACAGATACAAAGTACCAAATCAAAGGCAATGACTTTGAAGTAAGCAAGAAGTTGGGAAAATGGCATACTGGAAGAGTTCAGATTGGCATGGCACATCATCAATTTGTCGCTTTAGAGACACTATATCTCTTAGCATTGCTGCAAGCTCCTACAATAACACGAAGGGAAAACAACCATAAACCTTCTGAAAAAAGATTGGATAACCTGAATCTCAAAACTATGATGCTCCAAACCAATAACTAAATGAAAGCTAAAATAAAAGTAATCTCAACATGCATAGAAGATATCTATAGAATAGGAAGAATACCTTTTTTGCTGAAGTCGGATTATCCAAAGATTTAACCAGTAAAACATCTAAATCTTCCTCAAAAGCGGCATCAACACCTGGACTGAAACACCAACACCTTCAACGCTTATTCTTTCTCGCAATTGCTGCAGCTTATCCTTAACTTCACATTTCCTCTGATCCTAAGTTACAAATCGCAACAAAGTAAAAACCTATCAGTGCTTGATCAAGAACACCAGTGTAAGATAGACTAGGAAACAAGAGATTTTATTTGGTCAGAAAAGAAGAAACTAAGCACCTGTTCATTAACTTTCGCACTCAAAACTTTTATGGACGTCTTCAGATTAGTCACCATTCCCCCAGGCTGCTCTGAAATACATTTTTCATTCTCATAAGAACAAGCCTGTGATTACAGCGTCTATTAGAATTTGCCTAATCTAACATATCAATTCAGCATCAAGCATTTCATTCTTCCGATAGTGACTTGAGAATCAAATTATGCACAAGGAATAACAAATCAATCAAAGAAAATAAAGGAAACACTTGTTAACCTCGTCAGTGTCATCGTCTCTCTCCATCACCAAATTACACAAAACTGAGAATCCAGAGATTATTCCTTTTAAATCCGAATATCTTCACGCAGCTTTTATCTTCAGCCCCCACCGGAGGCTCTTACCTCAGCTACTCATAGAAGCGATCTCAGAGATGACAAAGCTATCACGAAAGAGAGAAGACGACTTTTACCAGAGGATGCGTTTGGATTTTATAATCTCGTTTATAACTTTAGCGTTTGCGCATATATATTTTTCACGTTTGAATTCTTTCTTTAGTCAAAAAAAAAGTTTTGACTAACAATAAACGGCCCAAATACGATTCCAGGCGTTTAAGAAGCGTTCAAACATTATATGAAGATAAGATACTGAAGCAGCTTGATCGAAACCAAACCAAACTGAAATACAAGAACGCTAAGGTTACAACAGTTGGTTTACACAGTTCCTCAAGATCCCAATTAAGTTAGATCATAACATGGTTCAACATCTGAAATACCATCTTGAGATCGAGATAATGGCCGAGCAAAAGAAACTACAAGTTAAAAAGCAAAAAGAAAAAAAAAAACCCGAGATTAATAATACCTAAACACAAATCTTTTCCTCTCATTGATCATTTCATTTCCACAGTTTCACTAGCTTGTCATGACTAGCTGATGCCACCAGTCCAGTTGCAGTTGAAACAGCCAATGAAGCAATTAGTCCTTCGTGAGCCGGTAATGTCATCGTCTTGTTTTCTGACATATTCCATAGTTCTAAAGACTGCAATTACATTTTCACTAGTTTTAGGAGTAAAGTTGGGAGTTTTAGATTAGTTTATGCACAAACTTTATGGTGGAATGATTTCAACTTTACCTGGTAACAACCTATTACGAGCAGCGAGGGGTAAGCAGGATGGAAAACACAAGACTGGAATTTGTTGCCGTTACAGCTTAGCTCATGAACACATTCTCCTTCACTACCTGTACCGAGAGTCCAAACTTTTACCATATCTTCACTAACCGATGCCAAGAAGTCACCAGAAGGATCCCAGCACACCGAGTTTATCGGATTAGCATGCCCCTGTACAGAGGAGGTATTAGTATATGTTTACATGAGTTGTTCTTTTAGCACAAAACACACATCTATGTCACAGTATCAAACAACAAATCATTGAACACTAAACCTGCAAAGAATGTCGACAAGCTTGTGTTTCAACATCTAGTACCGATACAACATTTGCTGATGAAGCCGCAAGATACTTTCCAACACGTGGTTGGAACCTCATCTGGGTAGAACCACCCTGTGAAAAGGCAAAAGTGAAACTAAATGTATAGGTTTGCTAATTCAAGCAAGTATATAATGTTGAGATATTGGCTTTGAAGAGAACAAAAAGCCTTACCTTGTACACTCTTGTGAAACCTCCATTGTTGATGCTCCAGTACCTTATTTCTCCATCATTGTCGCAGGAACATATGAGATCATCCTTGTTGGGATGGAAGTCAAGTGACGTAACCATAGATGAATGTCCCATGAAAGTACGAAGGGAATAGCCTTTCTGAAAAGGAGATTAAAAATCTTTTAAGAGACCAGAACTTCAGAATTAACTAACATATTCGTGAAGAGATTTAGCATTATAGTGAAATCAATCAACTTTTACTTACATTATCAGCATCCCAAACCCTGACAGTTTTGTCAAATGAAGAAGTAGCAAGGCGGGGCAAGTTTGGACTGAAACGGACATCTGTTATCATAGCTGTGTGTTCCTCAAGGGTGGTTTTTGGCTTCATAGTGTCAGTGTGCCATAGTACAGCCTACACAATGGAACAACCCAAGAGGCTCTTTAGTTTCAGAACGCCAAAAGACATAATGATGACTTCTAGCTAACCTTTTTGTCATGTCCTGCACTAGCAAGCAATTTTCCATCTGACGAGAAGTGGCAACATGTAACTTTGCTTGTGCTCGCACGTACTGAATTCACTTCAGTAAACGTGAAACCTAGTGCAGAGCCATCATTGTAGTGATTGAGAAACACTGTTGGATTACATAAGAAAAGTTCACCATGTAATTTTTGAATCATATCGAGTGAGGCAACAACACACACCTTTACTAACATCCATACACCGCCCAACGACATCTCGTTGATCACCGTCCTCATTGGATAAAAAAGATTCAACGTTGTCGTCTAGCGACCCATCTTCCACAAATCGATCCATATCAACCTGCAGAATAGCCAATAATTTATGCTATTAATTCATACTGATTACGGAAACATCTATGCAGTCCCATCAACAGTTTAAGGAAACCCACCAACTGATTTGACGGAGATGTAAGTGTCCCAGTTCCTTCAGTGCCAAACATCATCATCGATTTGGAGGAACCACCACTGTGCGGCAGATTTGGCATAGAAATTACATCCCCAGGAGTATGAGTTGATGGTGTAGAAGGTGCTGAGCTGGGTGATGGTCCCGCAGTGTTGGCTGTTCCTGAACTATTAGCTGGCCCAGAAGATGAAACCGGTTGCTTTCTTTTCCTCCCAGTTTGATTCTTTAATACCTTCAATTAAATGGAACAACAATTAAGAACAAACCTTACGTTGAAAATGAACAGGGAAGAGAAACAGGAATTTAACAGACCTGTTCATTTCCTCGAAAAGAATTTGACATGCTACCATCCATAGTAATACTACCACCTCCCAATTTATCTTGTTGGTGAATATTGTGATTTGAACTCTGTGGTTGCGGATTTGAAAGGGCATGCTGATTAAGTGGCTGTGGCTGTGGCTGTGGCTGTGGCTGTGATTGTGGTTGTGCCTGTGGCTGTGGCTGTGACTGTGACTGTGACTGTGGTGGATTTCCACCACCCGGCTGTTGATGCTGCTGTAACAGAGCCATCTTTAACTACAAAGCATAATCGTTAAAAAAATTTAGAGCAAGCATCCAAGCCAACAGAAACTAGACATCTTCCATTTTAGCAAACACTATCAACCTTATTCAATATCCCAACCATTTAACTAATACTCAAGCCAGCCAAATAACATTTGTAAAGCAAAGACAAGGCAAACCTTTAGTATCATGTCGGTGTCTCCACGAGGAATAAGAGGGCCACCAGGTTGTAAAGATGATCCAACATTGTGTAACACATCCCCGACAGAACTCCCAAGGCCATCCTTTCCGAGGCCCATGCTCCGGTTGTTTAAAAGCATTTTAAGTCTTCTGTTCTCTTCACTGACGGACTGCGAATTCAGATTCTGTTGGGCCAGCATGAGCTGTTGCTGATGTTGTGGAGTCAACATGTTGAGTTGGTGGAAAGACTGAGGAGACTGCATAAATGGTTTTTGCTGTTGTAGAAGACCAGAACGAAGCTGATCAAATCCCTAAATCAGGAAAGAAAGCCGCAGTCAAAAAGGAAATTCTTTTGAGAGAAAAGAGTGATACGAAGCATAGAGTAATGCATGGTTAAAGCTTACGGTGAGTGGCCACCCTTTAAGTGTAAGGTTGTTGCTGCCTTGATTTGAACCTGAAACAGGAAACCAGCATCAATCATTATCAACTTCTTGCAAGCTGAAGTACTGTTATTACAATTGACGCGCTTAAACTACTGAAATGGTACACACGGATCGGAAAAAAAAATACCAGGAATTCCGATCAACGACCCTTCTGGAACAGCAGTTCTGGGAGTGAGCACGGGATTGATCTCACTTTTTATATCCTACACCCAAATACGCCCAGCAAGTATTAACTAACTGTAAACTTTGACAATGGACTAGACACAACATAAACTCAATACTACATACCACTGCAGACCCGGAAAGTTGCTGATTTCGAGCTTGAACCTGTGGAGATATACCACCACTCGTACTATGTAACACTTGCCTGTGATTCACCAGCAAATGGAATTATAATAAGAGATAGATATATTGAATGATTTTTCGTTGTAAAATATCTATGCTTAGGGAGGTAGCAAAGTAAATAAGTAAAAACAGTGAAAGGTATAAGAATGAGAACAGCACCCCGTAGGCTGTCCGGAAGATGCTGCAGATTTCAACATTGATGCATGATTTGGATCCAACAGTTGCCCAACATTGTCCCCAAATCGCTGAAGTCAACAAAATTCGATTTATACAATTTGATGAAAAAAAGGTGCAACTAAGAAATAGATTACACATGCTTAGCCTGAACTAACCTTCATAGCAGCCTCATCTAATGATTCCCTCTGAGTAGGCATTTTGGCCCTCTCCTCATATGCCTTATTTGCTAAGGAACTCCCAGACCCAGGATTTTGCCTCATGATTGGGTCACTGTTATTACCAACAAGTCCATTTGCTGATCCATTTGCAAGGTGGGACCCGTCTCTTCTCTGTGGCTGCTGCTGTGGTATTGGCTGTTGTTGGTGTTGAGGCGTTGGTGGCTGCTGCTGTTGTTGAGAAGGTGGTTGGTTTTGATATTGTTGTTGTTGTAGCTGCTGCTGCTGTTGTTGCTGCTGATGATGATGATGTTGTTGTTGTTGTTGTTGTTGCTGCTGTTGCTGCTGTTGTTGTGCTCGTTGCAACAAGAGTTGTTGCATTTGTATCTGCTGCTGTTGTTGCTGCTGCTGTGAAACCTGTGGGTGTTGAGATTGCTGCAACTGCTGTTCTCGTGCTTTAATCATCTGTGTCTGCAAGTCAACACACATAATTTTTTAGCTAATAAACTTAAGAGAAACCAAAACAGAAAATCTGCAATTATAGTCAATCATCTCAAGCCTACTACTTGGAGATAATATTTCTTGCTTTACATATACAATATGCATGCAGAGTTCAACTGTAAGCAATGCTGCTAACTAACTACATATAACTAACTAAAAAGAATACTGCAGCTTTACACAGATATAGATTCACTAGTGGTGTAGGTAAAAAAGAAAGAGACCTCGATGTAAGATGCAGCAACCTCGGAGTGCTTCTCGTTGGTCCTAGCAATAAATATATCCCAAAAGACAGACCACCACTCAAACAGAAATCCGCCAGGCGCGTCAATAGCTACAAAACAATGGACGAAGAACGTGATCTTCATTAGGATCTTTATTAGAATCGTAGTCAACTTAAGAAGATTGTGTATCTTACCAACTGGATCCGATGACACTTTTCCTTCAGCTTGGAAAGCCTGGGCTGTAGCTTTTAACTCTCTTTTAACCAAATAATCGTGGATATAGACATCCAACCTGTTACATTTAAAAGAGATAGTTCAAGCAGCAATGTGTACAACAATAACAAGATAATGATACATAACAAATAAAGATCGCCATAAGAATTGTCTTAAAATCTCAACAAAGCCTAACCGCTATAGAGGAGCATATAACATCAACCTTATAATGTCCGAGAAACAAAACCATTCAGCTATTAGCAGAAACACCAAAATAAAGAAACTTTCATGATGGAGTTAAAAGGCAGTTGCATACTATAAAGAAGAGTAAATTTGGAGAATAACAAAAGAAACCTGATGCCACAAGAGTCAACCAGAATTGGGTAAACCAAAATACCCAGTTATTGTCAATCCCTTGAAAGTGACTGACAACACAACAGAACTAGACTTTGGCCAAAACATGCAAAACTTACCCAAACTAAAAAGTCACCACAACCAAAAAAATCTAGCAAGAATGCTTACTGATAATAGAAACTTGAAATCCGCGAAGTGTAACAACCCTCTCAACAAAGCAAGATTGTGAAGCAAAGTAAACTAGCGACAAGTTGAAAGGTACAATAAGCCAACCTAGACAAACAGAATCAATATCAAGTATAAACAAACTTACCGACTCTAAAATAAAAAACATAGAACCCTAAAATCAAACTGTAGATGGATGAAGAAGAAGAAAAAAAAACAATGCATTCATAAAACCTGAACCCTAGAAACAAACAAGCAAAACCTAAAAAGTATTTCATCACACCCAGAATCTAAAACCTAAACCAAATTAAAGTCTCAGTAGCAAGCAAAGATAATATGAGTGAAGGAAATCAAAACCCATGAAAAAAACAAAAACTCACATTTTATCAGCTTCCCAGTTAGTCTGAGACATCTTTTTCGTTCTTCGACAAAACTAACCCCACACACAGTTGTTTAGAATGTCAGATTCCAATGTAAGTAGCTAATAATGATAACTTCTAGCATAAGAGCTTCGCATCCTCTGCGAAATTATTGCACAGCAGAAACAAAATCAATAAATTTTCCCTTTTCGACTCCTCTCCTAATTTTACAAGAAACTAACGAGATTAGCACTTCGAATTAGCCAAACCCAGATAAAAATTAGAGAGAAATAAGGGCGAGAAGGTAGAAGAAGAGAGAGACGATACAAGTTTTAGAGAGAGAAAGTTCGAGAGAAAGAACAAAGCATCTCAAAAGCATTAGAAATAGCTCAAGCTCTAATTAATAGCGAAATAAATAATTAATTTTTGTATTTATTTAATTTGTTACTGTATAAGAATTTAAAGGACAGATTTTTTCCTTTACTTGAGAGAAAAGCCAGAAATTTTCAGATATATACAGAAGAAAATCTGTGTAAATCTCGTTTTTTTCGGAGAAAAACGTGTATCTCATTATTTTAATTTTATTTATTAAAATCTTTGAAAAACAAATATTTTGACCAAAGTCTTTGATTTTATTTTAATAAAACTAAAAAAAAAAAAAGTAGTTTCCATGTCAGTTGTTTTGGGTGGACGGAATTGCAGAAGATAAAATAAAAAATATATTTGAAGTTAGCTTTATTACTATGAAAACCCCAGATTACCCTCAAGTAGTTGTAAAATTTACGTGACGTAGCACGCCTTTGGCAAAGTACTTTTGCTTTTAATGACAAAAATAACCTTTTAATAATCGTCAATATATTGACGCAAATATTCTTTTTCATTTATTTATATTTATATTCTTTTTTCCAATTTGTCTTGTTCGATGCGAAATTTGATGAGATAATAATCAAATCGACGAAAATATAGGACATTGCGATTGCTATTTTGAAAATGGAAAACTCTTTTCTTTCTTTTTTTCTTTTTTTTTTTTGTCAACTTTCTTTTTTTTCTTTCTAGTAAAACATAATTTTTACTTTTGTTTATATTTTTAATGTATAATTTGTATATATAGATCATATATTTGTATATATCAATCGTAACAAATCATATTTTTCGGTCAAAACATATATTTTTCAGTCAAATATAAGAGATTTTGGATTTTTTACCCTAGGTTTTGATTTTATAGATACCAGGTCAAAAACACTTTCTTCTGGAAGTGAATCTAAAGTAATTTGATGGGCCCATCACTAAGTCTTCAGGCAAAGGCTCGCAAAGCAAAAAATATAATTGGGCCATGAATACGTAAGCCCAATTAAGATGTGGGTTTTTGGCTTTTGCAGTATTTCGAAGGAGACAAAATAGCAAAATTAAGAGAGTATAAAAAGAGATGGTTTTTGGTCGAGAAGACCTGTGTGCGTTAAGCAAAAGATGAAGACACTAGTTCTTTTAAAAAACACAAAATATTAGAATGATGGTGGTCATAATTGAAAGCAAAATAAGAGAGATGAAGCTAGGGTTCTTTTAAAAAGATATTATCATTACTTGATCTTTAAGATGGTTTGTGATTACAGTAAGTAGAGATTGAAATTGAAAAAGGCAGAGTATAAAAGAGCGTTTTGGCTATTCGTTGGAGTTTAGATTAGAGAGTAGAGAGTAGCGATTGGTGTGGAGCTGTTTGATGGGCTTGCGTTGGGCCAATTTAATTGGTCATGAATCTTTCGTCGGGCCAATTGGGCCAATTGACATAGGGCTTGAATCCTCTTTACAATAATATTAGGACCTACCAAATTTGTTGTTTTCATTAACAAAAATTATTGTTTAGATAAGTGTTCATAGCCGAGGATCGGTGGCCCAGTGGTGTTGTCACTTTACAAATTCTCAAGGTACCAGGAATCGAACCTCCTACTTGCAGAGTAGAAGTGGGATTAAAAAGCCAGTAGGGTAGTTCACAAAAAAATAAGTGTTCATATTTCACATATTTTAAATTTAGATATATAAGTAATTTTCTTTTCACAAATAAATGGTAGCCGTAACATGTATCAGATAAATTGGAAGTCGTAACTAGAATTAGATAAACAATAGTTGTTACTAATATATGACCCGATAAATGGTGTAGAACATGTTTCTTATTGAAATTGAGCTAGAACAGAATCATTAACTCATATTGAATTTTAAGATTTTGAAGACTAATTTTAGCTGCTCTGAAGCAAACTGGTGTATACACTAATCATGTAAGTCTTTTGAATTTTGTAGGTTGTAATAAAATTGAATAATGTGATTCCAAAGCTCACCCACTTGAAAATGAATTTGGAGTATTGTTTGACCTTTCATTCTATAGCCTAATTGTTTGTACTCGGATTTGTATTAAGGTTGAAATATGTAATAATAAAGTAGGAAGTATATTTATTAGGTCGCGAAACCTGGTGAGTGATTACAAAGACAATAAGATCGAAAATTCCATTACAATTTTTTTCTCCAAAAGGATCGCGTTATTTTAGGGTATGTTTCTCTTCTTATAGTTATTATTGTCCTGCTTGGCTAATGTACCGGTTAACAAAGCTCATGCCCAGATAGTAACAGACGAGGTCTACTAGTTTTGAAAGCGTATTTTGATGACGTGGAGACCGATGTCTATGTGGTCAATCTTTAAGCGACATGGCCATCTACAGATGACGTGGACCAATTGTTATCTGTGGGTCCAATTCTTGACTGATTAATCCTTGACAATAGATTTTAATGGGTCAGGAGAGTCGTATGCCCACCTCCAACAACAAACAAATAAAAAATGGGTAAGGTAGAAGAAAACAAAAGAAAGGGCATAGCACATAGCAATATCTAAGAGTAAACTTGGGGGATGATAAAGAATTGCAGAGGACACGACAAGTCCTATTCTAATGAAAGCTTAGCTTTTGTCATCATATGTAGACATAAATACAAAATTGAAATATTGACTCGCACGTTTTCTCAAGTTTCACATATATGGCTACATATAATACGTGAGTGTAGAGAAGAGCATTTGTTTCTTTGCATGGCAAATCCCCATGCATCTATGTATATACACAGAGCAGAGGATTGATTAGTACAAGTGCATGCCAAGTTTAGAGTGCAATAGAGAAGGTACGGTTCATTGGATCATGAGTAATTTCTCTCGATTCTAATTCCCCCCTCCTGCTCCATACTTTTATCTTACGTCACATTACTATATATCACTTTAAATTATATACATATATCACAAGTATACTGTATACATACATATTTATAAGTATATTTTGATGACAGATATGGAAAAATATAACATTATATCAGCGGAGCTAGAAAAAATATATATTAGAATTAAGTTTGGCTTTTACTTTATTTTTGGATGGGTGTCCTAAAACAAAATAAAAATATATACCCATTAAATTCAATTTTATGATATTTTTATTATCAAATTAAAGACATAAATAATGGTTAAAAGTTATATTTGTTAGGTTTTAGCTTAGAATT
>JAKUCM010000693.1:0-40137 GCA_023374145.1 Lepidium sativum | reverse complement strand
CATAACATTATCTTTCTACGATATATAATTATAAATTAAAAATACTTGGACAAACAAATAAAACAAAAAAACAAAAGATTGTTCATTATCCTCGAGAGCTTCTGATAGAGACACTTGTTTTGTTTATTGTCAGCCACAATTTACGAAGTAAGCTAACCCAGTATCAATGTGGAGGATGTTTCATGTCACATTTGATAAACAAATTGATTCATTATCATCTAAATGCTTATAAATATATATTTTGGAATTGCTTATAATAGTTTTTTTTTCTCCATATAAGCTAATCCTCAAGTATTTTGGGCACACGACAAGTTCTTAAATTTTTTCTGTTGAACCGTAACCTAGAATTTGATCGATAAGTTTAGTCGTGTGGTGATTAAACAAAAGCAACTCTTAAATGTAATGTAATATCTAAGAAAACCCTACACCAAACTAAAACTTGGGTCCATTGATTTTTTTTCCATAAATGGAGTTTAATGTCCAAAGAATCAATTAAACACCACAACTTTTTAAGAAATTGGGAAATAATACTTTCAGAAAGTACTTACAGATTTATCCATTTTTTTGAAAAATCACATATAATATTTTTCAAAAATAAAATCATAGAAAACCTTTACACATTCATTTAGGTTGAGTAAGTTATTGCTACCATTTACTATGAGATTTTGAAGATAGTATGAGCAAAACGAAAAATTAATATACCTTCTCGCAATACCTATAATAGTTTGATAAATCCACAAGACTTTTTCAACATTTTCTTTCCATCTAATTTTTTATAGTTCTGAATAAAACAAATTTATTAGTTTGTAATATAAAAAGTCTCAAAGAATTGTTCACATGTAAACTTGATATCTCTTTGTTAACTTCCAATATTCATATAAGTATTACGTTGCTGAATAAAAACTTAAGGTTCTAATTTCTTAACATAGGAGGAAATATAATTAAATAGAAATCTAGAATTCCTAAAATGAATTGATGAAAATAGTAACACACCATAAGTTCAAGAGTTGAATTATTTCCATTGATTTGGTAAAAAAAATAATACGTATAGAAAAAAATGGGAGCTGAAAATTGACAAAATTATAAAATAAATAAAACAAGTATAACGTATAGTTTGCAAACTACGGACGCTCCGTTCCAAAAGTAAAGCTCCACAATCGAATTTATATATTCTATTTTTAATTTTTCATAAAACATTAAATCAATAAAAAGAAAAGAAAAGAAAAGGGTAGGCCTGAGCTGTGTTTGAGCTGTCTCTCTTTCATTTAAATCCCCACCTCACTCTCTCTCCCTCACACAAACCCTTTTTTTTCCTCTCCATTTTCCCTTTTTTACCCTTCTTCTTCTTCCTTCTCTTTCTCCAACCTCTGCCACTCCTCGCCGATGTCTTGTTTTCCGACGACATGAACAATCCCACTCAATCTCTCCTCCTTCTCTTCTTCTTCTTCTTCTCCGTTGCTCAAATCTCTCATTCTCTTTCTGTTTCATCCAATGCTCGTCTCTCTGACACCCAAGTCCGATTCATCCAACGCCGTCAACTTCTCTACTACCGTGACGAGTTCGGTGACCGTGGAGAGAATGTCACCGTCGATCCATCTCTTGTCTTTCAGAATCCTAGACTTCGAAGTGCTTACATAGCTCTTCAAGCTTGGAAACTAGCTATTCTCTCTGATCCTCATAATATCACTCTTAATTGGATCGGATCCAATGTCTGTAACTACACCGGAGTTTTCTGTTCTCAAGCTCCTGATGATCACCGGATCCGCACTGTAGCTGGAATCGACCTTAATCACGCTGATATCGCTGGATATTTGCCTGAAGAGCTTGGTTTGTTAACAGATCTCGCTTTGTTTCATGTCAATTCGAATCGTTTTTGTGGAACTGTTCCACATAAGTTCAACCAGCTTAAGCTTCTGTTTGAGCTTGATCTTAGTAACAATCGATTCGCCGGAGCATTCCCGACGGTGGTTCTCAGCTTACCGGCGTTGAAATTCTTAGATCTCCGGTTTAACGAGTTCGAAGGAACTGTACCGAAAGAGCTTTTCAGTAAACATTTAGATGCGATTTTCATTAACCATAACCGGTTCCGGTTTGAGTTACCGGATAATTTCGGAGATTCGCCGGTTTCGGTTATTGTTCTGGCGAATAATCATTTTCATGGTTGTATTCCGACGAGTTTGGTTGAGATGAAGAATCTCAACGAGATTATCTTCATGAACAATGGTTTAAATTCTTGTCTACCGGCGGATATCGGACGGTTGAAGAATGTGACGGTTTTTGACGTGAGCTTTAACGAGCTGGTTGGTCCGTTGCCGGAGAGTGTTGGTGGAATGGTTGAGGTTGAGCAGTTGAATGTGGCTCATAATCGGTTATCTGGGAAGATTCCGGCGAGTATTTGTCAGCTTCCGAGACTTGAGAATTTCACTTACAGTTACAATTTCTTTACTGGTGAAGCTCCGGTGTGTCTTAGATTGCCTGAGAGTGATGATCGGAGAAATTGTTTGCCGGGAAGGCCTGCTCAGAGATCTTCACAGCAATGTGCTAAGTTCTCGTCTCTACCTCCGGTGGATTGTGGATCGTTTAGTTGTGGCCGTTCTTCTCCCTCTCCTCCTATTATAGCGTTGCCCACCGCCTCCTCCACCATCGCCACCTCTACCTCCACCTCCACCGCCGCCACCCCCAGTTTACTCTCCACCACCACCACCACCACCAGTGTACTCACCTCCTCCACCACCTCCACCTCCACCTCCACCCCCACCCGCCACCTCCTCCACCACCACCAGTGTACTCACCTCCTCCACCACCTCCACCTCCGCCCCCACCGCCACCTCCTCCACCACCACCACCAGTGTACTCACCTCCACCGCCTCCACCTCCTCCACCACCAGTGTACTCTCCTCCACCGCCTCCACCTCCTCCACCACCAGTGTATTCTCCTCCCCCGCCGCCTCCGCCACCGCCACCAGTCTACTCATCTCCACCACCACCTCTAGTATATTCATCTCCACCACCACCAGCTCCAATTTATTGCACACGCCCTCCACCGCCGCCATGTTATTCACCGCCACCACCGCCACACTACTCACCTCCACCACCGCCACATTACTCGTCTCCCCCGCCGCCTTACTATTATAACTCACCTCCACCGCCCCATCACTCACCACCGCCACCCACATCACTCACCACCACCACCACATCACTCACCACCACCTCCATACTACTACTACAACTCACCTCCACCACCGCATCACTCACCGCCTCCACCTTATCACTACACTTCACCACCTCCCACCACAGCATTCACCGCCACCTCCACTACAATCACCACCACCGCCTTATTACTCCCCTCCTTCGCCACCTCCTTGTATCGAACCACCACCACCACCTCCTTGTATCGAACCACCACCACCCTCCTCCTTGCATTGAGTACTCACCACCATCTCCTCCACCGTCAGTTCACTACAGTTCTCCACCACCTCCGATAGTCCACTACAGTTCTCCGCCACCTCCGATAGTCCACTACAGTTCTCCACCACCTCCATCTCCTGAATTCGAAGGTCCATTACCGCCGGTGATCGGAGTATCCTATGCTTCTCCTCCACCTCCACCTTTCTATTGATTCTTTCAGAGGTAAACCCCAAATATCAAAACGATGTCGTTTTCCATTACCCTATAAAGATTAAAACCAAGATTCGGCACTTCGTTCATAGATTATTTACAGAGATCAAAAGATTTAAGCGTGATCAACGATTGTCTAGAAGAAGATTTATTTGATGAAAAATAAGAGAGTTAAACGAGAGAAGATATTATTAGGGTTCCAGGAAAAAAACCAAAAAAAAAAGTTGTTTGTATAGAGGATGATGATAAAAATCGGAGCAACATCTTCTGCTCCACTGTTTTTCTTCATTTGTGTCTTTTTTTCGATTAATTTTATTTTTATGTTCTATTTTAATTCAGAGTTCTTGATTTCGTAGAGTTAATCTCAGCACATTTTTCTCATTCTCTCTCTTTATGTTTGATCTTATTACAAGTCCTTAGACTATTTTTCATTTTCTCTTTTGTCTTCTCCATTCATCTAATTTTAAGACAAAAATAAATAATATTCACGAGGATTGAAGTTGTTCTATAAAAACATTTTATATCGTGGACAAAAAGATCTTTCATTTTAAGTTACCGTTAAACTGTGTTTTGCAACATTATTATGCAGACGAATTACCCATCATAAGAGTCAATATATTGTATCAATTCTAAAGAACATTATTTAGTGTAATAATATTTGAAACAAGTGAACTCCAACCCCCGAAGTTTTTTAAATTTGGTGGATAGAATAATTTTGGTATAACGGATTCATCTCTGCCTCATCACCGGCGATCCAAAAAATTGTTTGTCAATCGAAATGTTAGAAAAAAAATGACCTTAACATTTCTTGTTGTTTACAAAAAAATCATTTGTCTTCCCATACCTGCGTTTGTAGATGACCAATCAAAACTTAAAATTTATACTTAAAGAAGAAAACTATGTAAATAATATAATAACAACATCAAAGAAAATTTCCACATAAGTTAAAGAGATTGCTTGACTTTAGTAATTAATTTAAGGGTAGAGACTCTAATTGCACTTCGGAACTTTAACATAATCATAATTACATATAAATTTTAGGATTATATTTAATTACATAATTACGATGAAAACTATCTATTTTCATCTACGAATATGATTTTTCAATTTTTAAACATCAATCGCATAATCCAATTAAAACCAAACCGAATCCACATTTATGACCCGAATGTAGACCGAATATTTTATAACTGGGTCATTTATGTTACAATGTAAGACCAAATTCTTGCACCAAAAATTAAATTAAAAGAGAGACAAAACATAGTGCCTAACTCAAAAATTGACAAGCACATAAATTGCCTCTTTTGACCAAGAAATTTTTATCTTAAAACCAAAACCAGCTACAATGAAAGCATCAATCAACTGCAAGGATTGACTCTGATTGAGAAGATTCTGCTTAAGTAATGTCCACTGGAACCAACTGCAGCTGACTTGGTTCACCTTGAGATGTCTTAAAAATGATCAAATAGTCAAGATAATTGATCATACATGATTGAAATGAAATATACAATTATATTTGATCAAACATGATAACATTTAAACTCATGAAACCTTGCATTGTGTTGTTTTGCACCACAAATTTCACAATGCATTACCCTCTTGCCAGTTGCTTGCTTCTTAGTTGGAGACCCATTGACTCTTTTTTTTTTTTGCGTTAATCAGCTGTCGTCTGCTTCTTTCTACCGGACACTGAATGTGGTTCAGGCTAATGGATATTAGCACCACTTGTTGAAGGCCAAAATGATAGACCTCTGAGTGCTACAAGAGCCTCTACATAAGTCCTCCACATGGCAATTTGAAACCATTAACAAACAAATTCTTGTGGCTCAAGTTTCTTAGACAATATAGCTGCATATGCGTGCTCACAGAGAATGCCACAAATGTCGAACTTCTGGCATGTACAAGTTCTCCTTTCCAAATTAACACGAAAAGAGCAGCCACTTCTAGATACCTCATAAAAACCATTAGTACTTCTAAGAACAGTACACGCCACAACACTATCATGTTCTTTTTCCAAGAAGTCTTCTTCCAAGAAGTCTTCAACGTAAGGTGTGTAGATTTTGTGATGGTCATTAGCAATTATAAAACGTTTTGAGATGCGTACCATAGCTTGCCACCTTATTTTCTCTACCATGGGAATGAATAACTTCTTCTAGCCTTTAGAATTGAAGCATTGAACGACTCCACAGAGTTATTCTCAACATCCTTTACATAAGATCCTAGTCTGCAGAATGCCTTGGACTTGCATACACATCATTATCGTAGCGAGAAATCTGATCTAGAGCTTTTCTGAATTCATCATCGTTGTAGCTCCACGCCAAAGTCCATACAAGAGGCTTCATGAAAGGCTTATTTTTGTGTGTCTTCTTCAAGTTGGTGTAAATGTGCCTAACACACGTACAATGCTCAATGTTCAAAAATTCCTGCTCTACAGCTCTTAGCAGTCCCTGAAATAACCACATATCAAACCAATTACATTCAAAGACCAATAAAGCAAAACACATTCAAAGACCAATAAAGCCAATTTCATTCAAAGACCTATAAAGCCAATTACATTCTAAGACCAATTAAACAAATATAAATAAGTATGGAGACATGTGACACACAACAACTACCATGTGATAAAGTACTTTTAACATAAACAATGTGATTAAACCGATAATACCATGTGATAATACCAATACCTTTTGACGGTCATACATAAAGATGTAACTTTCACCATTTCCAAGCTCCAAGTCAATCTTTATTTTTAATGAACCACCTCCAGTTCTCAGTATTCTCAACTTAACACAACCCCAAGTAATCGAATATACTTGGTTATTGCCATCTCTCCCTAAGGCTACAAGCATCTGGTCATCCATCTCACCTTTTATAAAGCAAGCATCTAAACCAATAAGTGGTCGACATGTCTCCTTCCATGTACTCCTAAGTTGTTTGAAACAGACGTAAAACCTACAAAAGACGTCTTGACCTTCTCTATTTCTTACTGTCTGAGTCTTAACGGTTGAGTTCGGATTACCTTCAAGGATCTAGAAACATAATCTCAGAGACGAGCAAACTAGTCATCATATTCCTTCTCTGTCCACCTTAACGCCTTCTTCCGAGTAACCTGACATTGGTGTTTTGAGACAGTCATCTTCCACTTCACTTTTATCAGTTCTTTAATGTTCATTGGCAAATAGTAATCATGTTCATCCCTAATTCTATCTAAAAAATAGTCTTGCTATAACCGATACATTGATTATGTGACACTCGCCCGTTACAGAACACAAATGGACTTTTTTGAAAATTCTAACCTTCCACTTTTGCTTCGCTGCAGCCCTTGAGCAGTAAATTCTCCAGCTACAAATCTTACCACCAAAACCCTTACCAATACACTTGTAAGCCACTTTCATTGTATCATACATGTACTACCTTAAGATTCAGCATGTTCTTATAACATATATAGCCACAACCTCCTTGAATCCAACCTTGTTAAAGAAGGTCATGTTTTCTGAAAGCAAACCTTCACCTGGGTCGGAGCCTCCACCGCTTCTATCTTCGGCTTCGTCTTCATTTTTCGGCAGCAAATTAGAGTTGACTCGCAGTGCATCACAAAATTCCATCAATTCTCGTACCAGTTCGTTGAGATCCCACTCATGTTCGTCTTCGTCGCTTGAATCATTTGACAAGCCCAAATGGTCTACATCATACACCAGAATCACCTTCAGAGCCTCCAAACGTCTTCCATCACTCACTAGCTTAATTATCGCTTTCGATTTCACACCAGTTTTGAGATTTTCTGATTTCTAAGGTTCATCGTTTTGAATTTCTCGGGTATGAACTCACTCTTATTCGAATCACAATACTTGTTTAAAATCGAGTTATAGTCTGATTAACATAACAAATCATTATTTTGGTCCGTGGTAAACCGTAATCAACCACGTACAATTAGACTTTCTGACTTTAATGTTATGTGTAATTGGAAGTTTGTATTGATTAAAAGTGAAATTAGACTGTACAATTAAACAGAAACCTAAAATTTGTTTGCAATTGTGATTATGTCAAAGTTATAAGGTTCAAACCGTCAACCCTTAATTTAACAATAATGGGCTTCACGTGGGAAGGAAATAGACCTATTTGAATTCAAAAGGAAGTAACATCTGAAACATTAATGGAGACACCAGAATGATATGAATGGGTGCAATACAATTACTGAAGTTAAAATTTGTTTAGTTAGTAACTACACCTGCACACATTGTTAACACGTTGCAACCATGATCAAGTCGTAAACAAAACAACAAAAAAGTAGAGAAAAGTGAGGAATAAGAGCCTTGATTGACGCAAAATTTTTAGACAAAGTGCTATTGACTTGACTTATTGTTCTTCAATTAATTAATTCAAATCTTGTTTGAATGCTATAAATCCTTAATTTGTGGGTCGTTTCTTTTCACTTTTTTCTTCTCTTTCTTTAATTTCGTTAAATCTTTTTGCTGTATTGAAAATTGAAGCGGCGATTTTTTATATATAAATCAATGTAGGAAAATAAAGAAACAGTAGAATTTCTGCCGACACAAATGAAACATTGTGTTCATCAATTTAACGATTTTTCTTGCATCAGTTCATTTCTACATCGAATAAGTAATACTTTTTTTTTCCAATCCTTAAATCTATAATATCTAATCTATAATTTAAAGGTTTTTATTCTAAATTATCACGTTATACTATATATCAACCGGGAATTAAATTCTAATTAAAAACTACGTACGTAGATATTAACCACTTAGTCTAATATCAAACATTTACTAAAATTTAAACCTATGAAATAAGAGGAATTTGAATTATTTTTCAAAAATGGTATAATCTACTAATAGATCTTCATTTTCAAATTTAAAAAAAACTAAAAGAATGAATTCAATATCAATGTAGCGGTGAGTAAACTAATATATTTTACTTTCGTTTAGCAAAATAATCAAATACAAAAACTCTTTTGAGTTTAAACGCGTCCTTACCACATAATTACAAATTTTTTATCAAAACATGTCGCTTTAAAAAAATCAAAATTTTGATTTAAAATTCTGCATCATTTGAACAAGTCTAAACCCAATTAATCTAGAAACAATATTTCAATTTTGAAAAAGGAACTGAATCAAAAGATTGTGCTAGTTCTTGCATTAGTTCATGAGTATACTTGTTTATTTTTTCTTTTACTAAGTCACATAAAATATACATATGTTATAGATTCGCTTTTGTGTCTCCTGTCACATTATTTCTTGTTTTAGTAGTAATAGTGATTATAGTATCGATCAAATATCCGGAAAATACCAATCGAATCGGATTTGTTCTTTTTCTTTTTTGATGGGAAAACTTTCGGCCGTATTAATAGAAGAACAATCATGTCTTCCCCGAATCGAATCTGTCCGAACAACAATCATGTTGTCCTCAGCTAAGACTTGTTATCGTTGTGATTTTTTAAATCAAAATTTATTATCTATTTGAAATATATTTACTGTAATTCTTATAGAACTTAATAATGGCAAATAATTAGGAAGAAATCTAAGGAAAACGATTAAAAAACAATAGTGAAGCTTAGGATTTTCCTGCATCTTGATGGATGAAGGTAGTGGTTGGAATAATCATTTTCTTTTTCTTTTACCAAATAACATAACATTTTTTTAGAATTACACATGATGCCATTGATTTATAAGATATCATGAGCATTTTAATATTAAGTAAATTCTATAGTGAAATAAAAACATTTTTTAAAATTTAATAGTTTAATGAGTATTAATGTTAATACTTTATTTTAATTCTTAATTTTGCATATTCATGAATCAAATAAAAGTAATATATAAAAAGAGAAACATGTGGGGGGGAGTGCATTTAGTAAAATATAAAGATGGCCATTTCAATTATTATTTTTCCATCAGATTTAGACTTCACACTCAGATGATCTCTTGTTATATGATTTTGATGTGAGTCATACCTATAATTATGCAAAATTAACACACACAACAGTATCTTATACATGCTCTACAAAAAAACCATGTTAGTATAATCATATAATTTTTTAAAGGAAACAACTTGTAATAGTCAACTAAGTTATTACAATTTCATCGTTTATAGTTATGCCTACAACATTCTTTTTTGTAACTCACCAAAGCATTATATATATTTTAAGTGAACGGATTTTAACGATCGTGGACATATATATTCACCATAGAAAGTGGACCGACACAAGGATTATGTTTTCACGAAGTGGCCCTGACGATTCCCTATTGTTATCCTCTTTCACCTATTATTTACCTTATTGTTTTTATTTAATGTTATCACTTCCATTTTAATGTGTTCTTTTCAACATGTGAGAACTAAAAAGTTTTTATCTAAATCATCGGAATATGTTGGAACTTAATGCTCTTTAGTACACCTCCAACTTGCAAGTTTGTATGTTCAAGCTAATAACCTTTTCTTATATGTGTACTCAGATTTTAACTGGTCAAATGGGGTTTTAAGACTTGAGGAAACATGTTATAAAACTTATGTTGTAATTGAGAAGAAAGACCTACATTATAGCTAGTAGTTACATGAGTTTCTTTACTTATAGTCAATTAATTAGTTTTCTAAGTACCTTAAATTTTCTCACAACTTTTTTTTTGTATGCAAATTCAAAAGTACAAATTTTATTAACTATTTAGGTAACTCATACACTTACAAACAATTGTTTAAATTAGTATAAACGAATTAAAGTTGGACAAAACATAACTTTTTCTGTTTGGTTTATATGATCCAGCTAATAAATCTCACTTCAAATGTTTGACATTTTTTCACTATATGAATTATATTATAAAATGGTCTTATATAATAAATTTTGGAGTATGGATCAGATCTTGTCGATCTGATTGTTTGATAAAAAAAATTAATCGGAATAACTAAATGCTCAATATCAACCGGCTGCATACCAATATTTGCTTACATTTGATATAAATTTATAATTATAAGAACACTGCTTAAATCCAAGTATGTCTGCTTAACGCCCTAATTATTTCCCAATCTCGTAATTTGGTTTCTACCGTTTTCTTCATGCATGCTTAAGAAGGAAGGTAGATATATATATATATATATATATATATATATATATATATTATTCGAATGTATAATTATAGTATTGTAGTTAAAGATTTGGCTAGTAGATAAGATATTCAAATTTTTTTAAAATTATTACTAGAATTTCTGAATTAGGCCATTGCTTATTTCTCAGAGAAATGGATGGATAATTACACTTACTTCGAAAGGTACATATTGCTTTGGATCTGATAAAATGACGACATTTTCTAGTATTAAATTAACCACCATTCTCTCTAGTCACTTAGTTGAGTTTATTGCCCTACATGAGATGCTTTTACATCTTATTTTCTTCTTCTACATTTGCTGATTGAAATTGCTGACTGTTAAAGGTTTCAAATTTGGTTATGTCGAGTGTCGACCACCTTTTTCTGCATATAAACTTTATAAATGTTGACTTGACACCTTTCCTTAAACTCCAGCTCTGAATGATGTTTGAGGTCTTTGAAGAGTATATTATATTTTTTTGGTCAAAAATTAAATCAAAGAAATGAGATTCATAATTCAATATCCAAATAATATCAAGCGGGTACTGTATGATATTTTGGAATTGATGTTCAATAAAAAATGTGTTAAATATGTTTATTTACCCATTTGATCATATGAATTTTTCGATAAAATCAAGTAGGTAGTTTAAAATTTGTTATGCAAAATTATATGATAATTGTTTATGATTAAATTTTGATAAAATTACCGATGTGAATATTTAACTACGTAATCAAATATATATTTCTACCAGTTTTTTTTTTTTTAAATAGGGTTAATTCTTCTTTAAATTAGTAAGAATCATGAAACCAAAATTTGGACTATCCAGGAATGTTTATAGTTTAATAAACTAATGGAAATAAGGACCACGAAGAAGGATAAATAAAAGTAGAGCCCAAATCTGTAAGTCTTGTATTTAGAGTACTCACCAAACAGTTTTATTATACTAAAAAAACAATATAAATTGGAACAATTATCAACAAAATCGTGTATAAGACTCACATAAAATAATTAAAACAGTTGGACAAATTAGGTTTAACTACTACCTCCATGTGCTATTTGTACTTAGTTATGGGCATAAATTAATGTTATCAGTAATATAAACCTACTTAGAATTTGGGAAGGTACAAGAGAATTAATATAGTATGTCACGTATAAACTAAAGTTATAATAACATGTCTTATCTCTAAAACCAGTTTTAACTTTCAACCTATTATAAGGTTTAGAACTGACCCATTGTTGTCTGGTTTGTAGTATACTTTCTAGTTAATCTTGATTCGACATTGCCAAACATGATGAATCTCACGCTCACTTGCTCAATTTTTTCTGATCCCAAATTGAGAGACACCAAAATATTACATATCTCAGTTTACCTCACTCAATTTCTGTTTACCTCACTCAATATCGGTTACTGAATCTTGATTATTGAGGTTGTTAGTTTATTAGAGCGATTAGTTGATTAAATTCTTTTTTAATTGTATGTAACTATAGTATTGTACATTGATTAAGATTAAGAATATAAAAAACAATTTCAACTCTTTCTTCTCTCTGCGTTATGTTCAATGGTATTTGAGAAAGATGAGTTTGACTTCCGCCATTGTTGTTGTTCTATGCTTCTCCTTTGATCTTTACAAAATTGGTTTTGATTCTAGTTCAATAGCTTTGAGTTCTTCGGTAACTCATCTATCTTTTGTTTTCTACTTTGAATTTCTCGTGTTGCACTGATTTTCTGGTTCCTTATGACCTAAATCTTCGTTTCTTTGACCTCATTCGATCGTTGTTAATCTCTTCTTCTCATATATCGGCATCGATTCTCTCTATTTGACTCCATTTTTCATCATTCATGGTGTCAACCTCTCAAGATAGCGCAACAATTCTAGTTTCGCACTATTATGCAACAGATTAGTACGAGAATCCGTAATTTCTTCATGCCTAAGACCACACATGAATAATCAATCTCAAGCAATGACTCAGACATGGAACAAGCCTCAATATCGTCAGCAACAACAACAATATAGTACATCAAAGCCAAATGCAATGGCACATGTTGTGGCATATACTAATGTAGCTCAATCTACATCTCTGACCTTTGACCTGAGCCAGTTCCATCTTGAACAAGTCCAATCCTTGATTTGTCAGCTGAATGCTCATGTATGTGCTCTAGAGAACAAGTCCCTTTTCCCTACAGCTACAATAACTTAAGGAGGTGCCATGGATCTTCACTCTACTTCTGGTAATGTTACTATAAAGTTTCCTTCCACAAATTTTTATTTTGTTAATAATTGTCTCACCTTGAAAAATCACTATATAAATTCTTTATAATCTCTAATTCCCTATGGTGCTTGGATTGTGGACAGTGAAGCTACTAGTCACGTATGTTCTAACTTGAATATGTTTAGTGAATCTTTTACAGTGTCTGGTGTCAGTCTCCTTACCAGATGGTACTAGGGTTCCCATTACTCACATAGTCACCATTCATATTTCTCATATTTTGGTCTTAAAGAATGTTATACATGTAGCAAGTTTTAGATTCAGTTTGCTAAGTGTTAGTTATTTGTTAATGGATTCTAACTGCTCAACTCATTTTTATAATGATTATTGTCTTCTTCAGGACTTTACTCAGGGCTCGATGATTGGTAAAGGAGTTGTTTTACATGGTTTATACATTCTGAAGCGTGAGGCTGTTTTACCAACTAAAATATCTCGTGAATCCTTGATTGTTGATGGGAAGATTTGGCATGCTCGCCTTGGTCATCCATCACCAGCCAAGTTGGAATACATGTCTGATACTTTATCTTTGTCCAAGTCTGTTGCTTCTCATTCTATAGATTGTAGTGTCTGTCCATTAGCAAAGCATCATAGATTACCTTTTCTATCTTAAAATATACTCTCTTCTGCTGCCTTTGATCATTTAGACATATGAGTCCTTGGCTCTATATGTTACGTAATAAAAGTGAAGTTTCTTACATTTTTCCTTAGTTTCTTAGTCACAATTAAACACAATTTAATGCTGTTGTTAAATCCATTCGCAATGATAATGCTCCTGAGTTGTCTTTAACTAAAATCATTAAGGAAAAAGTGATTTTACATCAGTTCTCTTTCCACAACAGAATTCTGTTGTTGAGAGGAAAAACCAGCATTTGCTGAATGTTGCAAGAGCACTATTATTTTAATCTAACATTTCTCTTGTCTATTGGTCTGATTGTATCCATGTTGTTGTGCTTTTAATCAATTATACCCCTTATTTACTCTTAGGAAAGAAGACTCCTTATGGAATGCTGATTGTTAAGCTTCCTGATTACATTTACATGTCTTTGCGTTCTTTTGGAGGCCTCTGTTATGTTTCTATTATTCTCAAAGATTAAAATAAATTTTATGCTCGTACTTTACCTTGTGTGCTCATAGGTTATTTCTTTGGGTAAGAGATATAAAGTTTTGAATCTAGATTGTAATGAGATTTCCATTTCCAGAAATATCGTCTTTCATGAGCATGTTTTCCTTTCAAGAATAGATCGAATTCTCTGTCTGTTGATGACTTATTTTCTAAATTCATTCTTCCTGTATCAACTCCTACTATTCTTGATAATTTGTTGCTTAATAATGATGTTGTAGTTCTTGTTATGCTTGTTAATGAGATTGCTTTGCATAATCATGATCACACTACATTACCACCTAGTACCACATCTTCTTCACCAGAGATTATGACAACGGATACTGCACAGGTAGCACCATCTGTCTTCAGGCTAAAATGTCAAACTACAGCTCCAAGGTACCTCTCTGATTATCATTGCACTTTAGCTCAAATTTCTTCATAAAAAGTCTCTACTTCACATCCTATCTCCTCCATCATTGATTACACTAAATTTCACCCTTCCCATCAGTCTTTTGCTTTTTCTATCACTCTTGAAGCAAAACCACAAAACTTTAAACAAGCTATGATACATCCACATTTTCCTAAAGCTATGGATATGGAGATTTATGCTCTCAAGCATAAGCACACTTGGAGTATTCAGACTCTTTCCTCCAGGAAAACATGTGATTGGATGCAAGTGGGTATATACTACAAGGTACAATCCAGATGGCTTAATTTCTAGACACAAAGCTCGTTTAGTGGCCAAATATTACTCGCAACAAGCACAAGTAGATTACATCGATACTTTCTCTTTAGTGGCTAAAATGACGAGTGTAAAGCTGGTTCTTGGATTAGCCTCGATCTATGGCTGGAACCTACGTGAGATGGATGTAACAAATGTCTTTCTATACATGAGTTTACCTGAAGGTTATACACCAGCAGATGGGTATTTGTCTCCAAATCCAGTATGTCGCTTACAAAAATCCTTATATGGATTGAAGCGGGCATCTATACAGTGGTATCAATGTTTCTCTTCAGTTCTTTTGAAGGTTGGCTTCACTCAATCTCCTGCAGACAACACTTTATTTGTTCGACAATCATGTTCCTCTTTTATAGCTCTTTTAGTATATGTAAATGATGTACTAATTGCCTTTAATGATGAGAATGAATTGAAACTAAGGATATGGGGATGCCTCGTTATTTCTTAGGCATTGAAATAGCAAGAAATTCAACTGGTATATCAATTTGTTAGCGCAAATATGCATTAATATACTTTTGTAAACTTAAATTCTTGGATGCAAGCCATGTTCTGTACCAATGGATCCTACAGTTCATCTTAGTAAAGATACTAGAACTCCTCAGAAGAATTCATTGAGTTATCATGAACTGATAGGACGTCTTCTCTACCTTACTATAACAAGGCCATACATCACGTTCGCAGTGCTTAATTTCAAGCAGTTCCTCTCTTCTCCAACATTTACTCACATGGAGGCTGCTCTACGTGTTCTTCGATATCCAAACCAAATCCTAGACAAAGTTTATTTTTCTTCTTATTGTATATAAGTATACTATTGTACATTGATTAAAATTAAGAATAAAAAACAATTTCAACTCTCTTCTCTCTGCGTTACGTAAGCGAAAAAAAAAACAATAAGCATAACAACTAAGTTGAGCTAATTAAGTTGGTTTAAAATTCATCTTAGTTGTCATTTTCAGCAAGGTTTGAGTCTTTTCAACTGTTGCCAATACATTTCTTCTTCTCTAAAAGCTTGTTCTGAAGCTATGCATGTTTCTTTCATGACTCTCTGTTTGGGATGTCTCTTGCAGCCTTCTACCTCAAGTATAGTTGCAATCAGACCCTCTCTTCCACTTGGAAATAGCCTTTCGACATTCACCTATTTTTCTAAGCAAATTATCAGAGGAAATAAATTCAGTACCCAATCAAACCTTTTTGATCAATGTTTGAAAACCTGGCTTTGAAGCCCATCGTCTGTCAAAAGTAAACCGTCATGGCACATGGGTTTGGTCTATGGTGAGTTTAATCATTTATCGGAGCCAATACAGTCAAACAATCTGCCACGAGATGTAGAAAACATCCTACACCACGATGAATTCATTAGAGCTCGATCAAGACAACTTTTGAGACAAGTGTGCTACCGAATGATTGGGACTTCATACATATATGTCTAATTCCTAAGGTGCCTAACCTTCGGCAAATGACAGAGCTTAGACCAATCAGCATGTGCTCAGTAGCTTACAAGATTATCTCTTGAGTTTTGAGTGCTCGTTTAAAAAGATGTCTTCCCAGTATTGTCTCGGACAAACATGGGGATTTTGTTTGGAGGGAGACTTATCTCGGACAACATTCTTATTGCCCATGAGATATTACACGCTTTGAAAACAAATCTGCGATGCAACAAGGATTTTATGGTCGTTAAGACCGACATATCAAAAACATATGATAGAGTTGAGTGGGACTTCCTTGAAAAGTTGTTTGGCCGTATGGGTTTTCATACCCAATGGTCTCTTGGATAATGACTTGCATTAGATCAGTAACTTACTCGATCTTAGTAAATGGAAAAGCTTATGGCTTAATCAAGCCTTAAAGGGGTTAAGACAAGGAGATTTGTTGTCCCTGTTTATTTTCATACTATGTGATGAATCACTCACTCATGTTATAAAACAGGAAGAGAGTTTAGGTAACATTTTCGGGATCACGCTCACAGTCCATCGCTTCAACACTTGCTCTTTGCGGACAACAATCTTTTCATGTGTCTAGGTAACTTTAAGGAGGGTGGTGAGATACTTCGATGTCTCAAACTTTATGGAGATGCCTCTGGCCAAGTTATAAACCTTCAAAAATCTGCCATTACATTTGGTGCAAAGGTTGACTCTATTATGCGGCACACGTTAGGATGGTTTATGGGAATTGAAGAAGAAGGTGGCTCATGGAAATACTTAGGACTCCCAGAGAGCTTTAGTGGATCAAAGAGAGAGCTGCTAGCGTTTATTCCTGATAGATTAAAGAGCCGCATGAATGGCTGGTATGCGAGAAATCTCTCGCTAGGCGGCAAGGAGATCTTGTTAAAATCAGTATTGATTTCGCTTCCAGTCTATGCGATGTCGTGGTTCAAACTAACCAAGACACAATGTCATAAGCTTACAAGTGGTATGTCCATCTTTTGGTGGAACAATAGCGAAGAGAGGAGGAAAATGCAATGGGTTTCATGGCAAAGGATGTGCAAATCAAAGAAAGAGGGGTCCTTGGATTTAAAGACATATCGGATTTTAATCAAAGCCTCTTAGCCAAGCAAGCTTGACGCCTTTTCTCAGATCCTCTTTCGCTTCTTAGCCGATTATATAAAGTAAATACTATGCTAGATGTGATTTTATGAACGGATGCACAGGAACAAGGCCGTCATATGCTTGAAGGAGCATTCAGTTTGGGGGAGAACTGTTAGGAAAATGGCTGATGAAACCAACCGGTAATGGGAAGGATACTAATGTCTGGAATGCAAAGTGGATCTTTGATTTGAGGCCACATTTCCCTTTAAACAAGATAATCCCTATTGATTTGAGTTTGCAAGATTCAGACTTGATGACGAATACAGGCACATGGGATCAAACGAAACTCCACGATCTTTTTCCTTTACTCGAGGTAACTTGTATTAGTTCTATGGTCCCAGATTTCTCGCTACCTGATGCTTGGTTATGGCCATACTCAAAAACTGGTGATTGTATAGTTAAGAATGGATTGTGGCTTAGGCAACACTCTTAGAACAAGGTGATACCTGACTGTATCCCACACAAGAATAAGTTAAAAGAGAGGATATGGAAACTAAATACGCCTCTTAAGAAAAGGAATTTCTTCTAGCGAATCCTTTCAGATGCCTTAGCGGTGGCGGAATGTCTATCACATGACGATATTAGTGTGAATCATATGTGAAAGCTTTGCCAAAGACATTCAGAAAGTCTGTTCCATATGCTTTTTGAGTGCACCCTCTTTCGTCAAGTTTGGGTAAAAAGTGGAATTAGTGTCCCAACTTTTCCAAATAAAGATTCCATTAATGAGTATATGGTGTTTTTGATGCATCTTATGTTGTGTAAACTTCATTAACTTAGGGTCTAAGATAAATCTTAATAAGATATGATTAAGGTTTAAGATAAGATCAAAATAAAGGTCTAGATAAGTCTAAGAGTTATAGAGATTTGTTTAGATAAGACTGAAACTGAGTAAGAATGAGGAAACTGTTTCCTAAAATAGATGCAACAGAATATTGAAGGAAGATTGGCTGCCTTAGGTATCTGCTTCATACAAGACCTGATCTAGCGTTTTTAGTAGGTATGTTAAGTAGATATATGCATCAACCTCGTGAATCACATGGAAGAACACTGAAGCAGATTCAGAGGTATCTAAGTGGGACAGTAAGTTGGTTTGATGTACAAGAAAGGAGGATCAAACTTACTTGTTGGTTACAGCGATAGTAGCCATAACGTAGACTTAAATGATGGTAGAAGCACCTCCGGTCACATCTACTTTGGTGATGCTCCGGTCTCATGGTGTTCTCAGAAGCAGAACACGGTTGCACTTTCATCTTGCGAAGCAGAATTCATGGCTGGTACATAAGCCTGCAAGCAAGCCTTATGGCTACAGGAGTTGCTGAGTGAGATAACAGCAAAAGAAAGCAAGAAAACAGTAATCAGAATCAACAATAAGTCAGCTTTGGAATTGACAAGAAATCTAGTTTTTCATGGACGTAGTAAGCACATCCATAAACGCTATCATTTCATTCGGGAATGCATTAGCAACAGCCAGATTGATGTTGAGCATGTGCCAGGAGAAAGACAACTAGCCGACATCTTGACAAAGGCATTGGCAAGGATCAAGTTTAAACAAATGAGAAGCCTCATTGGAGTTCAAGTGTTTTGTGAAAAGGAAATGAAGTTTAGAAGGGAGAATGTTGTGTAAACTTCATTAACTTAGGGTCTAAGATAAATCTTAATAAGATATGATTAAGGTTTAAATAAAATCAAAATAAAGGTCTAGATAAGTCTAAGAGTTATAGAGATTTGTTTAGATAAGATTATGAAAGATTATCATAAGGTTTTAGATGTCTATAAATAGATAAGTCTTTTGAGTTGTAAAAGACTTACAAGAAGAAGAACTTGTGTATTGATTAGTTTTGAGTTGGCTTTCTAATTAATACAAAGAAAAAGAAAGGTTTCAAATATTGGATTTTATCTTATTGACGTTCAACCAAACGTCAGAGCTGCAGATTTCCTTTTGGCGCAAACTATAGATGAAGCAGAGGAATGGAAGATATTTACCGCGTCTAAACATCAGGACATCTCGACTAATCGACACGCTAGAGACCCAACGGTGGCTTCTTCCAAAAACCGGGGTTCTAAAGAGTAACATCGGAACTTCATGGCTTAGTTAAAGCTCTCTATGGTTTTGCTTGGATTTTGAGAGACAGTTCAGGTGTGGTCATTTCCCATGTCCCGTGATGCAGGACTTGGAATTCAAAGTAAAACGTGGGCAAATTTCAAATGCGTCATATGGGCTATGCAAAGTTCAAAAGAACTCCATTTTCTTTGGTTTTGGGTCTCAAGGCTCAGCTTCTTTCTCTCTCTCAGGTTCATCTTCATTGCCTCTTTTCTCCAATGCTTCATCTTTCAAAGCGTGAGTTTGGTTGTCTTCGCCGGTGACGATATCGTCGATTTGCTTTGGATTAGAGATCCACTTTGGAGCAAAGGGAGATCCGCGAGTACTCGCATGTAGGAGTTCTGGCGCGGCTGGCCTCCACACGCTGACGATCTGGATGCCGGAATCGACGTGGAGTCAACATGTATCTTTGGAATCGTCACGAGTCAACACGTGCCATGGAAGACAAGAAGAAGAGAACTTGAGGTGGCCTTCTACATTCTTCTTTCGGCCTTATAATTTCTCCCAGTTTGTAACCCATAATTAAGACCCATTACCACATTTCTAATAAAGAAAACAAATTCTTTTGTAAACAACTTTCCACGTAAATGATTTTTTCCCCTTATATATCAGTATCAGTCTACCAGAGTAAACTTTTTGTGATGTTTTTCATTTAGCAATGGTTTCCTAATCAGGTCATGAAGTAAGGATTACACGTATTGATGAGTGTACAAGTTACAAGCATTCCATTGATTTATAAATGGAGTCAACAATGAACACAGACATAAGAATCTTTGTTGCTTTATTGACAACGTAATCCTCTTTCGAGTTTCCAATTCAAAGCTTCCCCCACCAAATAGTGCTTCTCTACAAACTTCTCTTCAAAATCGAGTTTTTTATTCCGTAACATTTGTCATAAAATTTAATATTAGAATTTTAAGTGAATTCATTATTGGTATCAGTAGTTATTTATAAAGAGGACACACTCCTATAGATATTTTGTTTATCTTTAAAAGAAAACAAAATTTATGCTATTTCTCCACCAGTAGATGAAGATTCGATGTGACTACAACATACAATATAATGTCCATAAAAAAAGAAGCAATAATTTGTTTTTATTGGTTGAGAAAATCTTTAAAATCCGCAATATCTATTAAAACTTGAACAACAATATTTTTCTTTAATTGATTAATTTATTTAAATTGTGTTTAGCATGGACCGTTTTAAAGATATGTATCTTGTCATCGATGAACCTTGTCGTGAAGACTTGAGAAGGACTCACGTGGACGCCAATGCATGATGAAACTTATATTTTTTTGTATTACGTAATTTCGTTTCTAAATTAAAACAAAATAAAATAAATAACTATTGGCGTAGAGGAAAAAACTTGGCTAAATAAATTCCAAAGATTCAAAAGTTTAATAAAATTAAAAATAAAGATATTACTATATTTATAAATGGTTTTCAAATAAACAAGAAAAACAAGTGGATGATGCATAATGATCTATCTTCTTAGTGTGGTAGAAAGATAAGCACCCACAACACCATTCACATACGTGTAATATATATATATATATATATTTCATTTTATATTTTGAAGAGTTGATTCTTTCACCTCTACCAGTGAATTTTATTAGTTTGTCTGTAGTTTGATATAGACTTGATGGATATCTGTTTAAATATTTTTAATAATTTCATATTAGGATTATCAGAGCCACTTATTATGAGTTATTTTTTATTTAGAATTACGACTGTCAATCACACTATATGTGGTTCACTCATTTATAAAATTAATTTACTTGAATAAAAATATGAATTCTTAATTATTCTCTTAACAAGAAACATTTTATTTCATCCAGATGATAACTTTTGTACCCTTAACAATAATTCTTCGTTAAAACTGGTAAAATATATTTAAATAAATACTTGATTTATTATTAGTTTCTCAAAATTAATATGATTTTTTGGTCATAAATCGTTTTGGTTCAATTACTATATAGATAAATTATGTAGGTTTTACTGTGTTTTAGTTCAGTACGATTTTAAGAAACTAAACTTCATACAGATACTGTGTATAGAAATATAATTATGTTATCAAAATGCACATTTAATTGGAGGCTATATAAAAGTATCAATAGATAAGGATATTGATCCCCAATCATTTAAAAGTTAGGATGACGTTTTAGAAGCTAATATGTTGTTAATATAAAAATGAAGGGGTCTCCAAATATATCATTATACGAAAAATGCATATTCTTAGCCGTTAAAAATTGTTATTATATATGTTTAATAGTATTAATGTAAATGTTATATATACAACGGTATTTCGGGACGTTATAATATTTTAAAATAAGATAGCGTTTACTGGGATAATATTATTTAAATTATAGTATATATATATATACAATGCTACAATTGATGATTTATAAATAGCTATTGAATATTCTAATCATATAGTTTGTTAGGGCTAGCGCTGACATATGCTCTTATACTAATTTTTATGAGTCAAATTACGTGAAGTAGTATATGATAAATTATTATTGATGAGAATTGCTATATTAAATTTTGTTCATGTTAAGAATATGCTATAGGTAGAGGAACTTATATGTAATGTTTATTGCTATCATATAGAATTGTAACGGGTTTTTTATGTTGTATGTACATTTACAGAGCTATTTTTTTATGTCGTCCAGTCCTGTTTTGCTTCATATAAACCACATGAACGAAACCACACATAACATAAATATAAGTCTCAGTATCCAAGTACATAATAAACTAACCACACATAACACAAGTCTCGATTCCTAATGAATAACGATACAAAATCACAAGCATCACATTGTTACAATATTTACCTTTTTTCTTAAATTCAAAGGATGGCCAATTAATCCATTGGTCATGCGATTGATGAACCATGTTATCTTTCATAATTTTGATTTCATCTAACCTCCTCCAAACTGTTGCATCTGGTATCATCACTGCATTTACCCACACTCTTGCTGCATTCGGACCCAAGCAAACAAAGTGGACCATTTGATATGGGTCTGTTGAATGCACTGATCCTTCAGCAACAACCTGTTTCTTCCCACCAATATCCATCAATTTCACTTTTGATTCTCCTTTATAGCTTCATGTCCCTCTTTAATATGTCATGTTTACAAACTAAACCATATAATACTTATCAAGTTATACCTATAAAAGGATTTAAAACATAACCAAAACATGTACTAAATGTGTTGCTGCTTGTTGCTTTTGATTTACCACCTGATGCTTGAGTTTTTGTTGCAAGAGAGTTTGAACATTTTGTTGTAGCTTTTACACTTGTTGCTATTACTTTTCCTCCTGATGATTTGTGAGTTACTGCAGTAGTATGAGAAGGAGATTGGCCATTTGGTGGGTTCTTAAACTCAATTTTCTTAATAGGCCATGCTACAAACGAGTGTCAGCAGTCCTCAAGGTGTGACACTTCGTGCGTAGGCCTCCATAAAAACATTTCTGGTTCATGAACCACATCCACAAATATTTTAACTGCCTTCGATCTGAGAGAAAGTCCATTAACCAGTGCTTTTGGTTCCGTTTTCTTCCACCGGCCTTCAGCAACAACCAAAATATCATCAAACATATCTAGTAGCTTGCATTTGTTTAAAGAATTAGTTATTGATCACTGTCAAACACATAATCAGAACAATCTCATAAACCAATAAATCATTATACTAAATAATATGAGACTACAAAAAATAACATAATGGCAATCATTATACTAAATAGTATGAGACAACAAATATAACATTTATCAGTGGTGCAATTTCTTCATTGATCCAGCCCTTGACCTAGTTCAACACATTTAGAGCGAGGCCATGTAATCATGTATTCTACAACTGCCTCAATTGGTGTAAATCTCACTCGCATGTCTCCAAAGGAATTGTTTCTAGTTGAGTAGCAGTTTCAACCAAGGCTTTAACGTCTGTAGGCCCCAATGGACTGTCATTCACCAGTAGAAATAATACGCCCCTTAGCAACTACTCTATCAACATCATCACAATAAATCAAGAGACCACTTAGGCTGTGATCTTTGTTCACACTCTATAGAATGAGTACAAGGAGAAATTGTGAGATTGTGAAGTAGTAAAGAAAGCACTGATCTTATATATTGATGACCTTATCCTCACAGTTGAGTTTTTTACTAACTTCATGGACTTGCCTCTGTAATAAAAAAAAACACAAAAACAAAAATCAACTTTATATCAATAATTTAAAATCTTAAAGTGAGAATAGAGAAGTGTCCTAACCTGGTATTCACTAAGGCAAATTCAGCTTGTACTCATTGAAATTGCTCGAGATGAACTTGCTTCTCTTGCATTTCAATAATAGACTTGTGTTTAACTTGGAAACAAGCTAAATTGGTCTTACTAATATTTTTACTCTTTGCCCTCATACGACCAAGATTATCAAGTCCTAATAGTTGGACAAGTGCATCTTAATCTTGAGTAGCAGGTGATGCATTACCACTTTTAATCAACTCAGTTACCTTTAGTATTTTTTTATCAGGAAAACAAAAATTTAGATCGGTAAACTGAAAAAAATATCCAAACTAAATTATTAGAAGCAAATCTATAACTCACAAGCTTTTCAGGAGTAAAATCTTTTCTGGTACGCGACTTCATCTATGCCTTTAGCCTTTTCACTTCAAATGGTTTTCAGAACTTGATTTCTATGGAAACAACATTAATTAGTGCTTGCGGGTCAAATTATTTCTAAGTAAACAACATAATGTAATGTGCTCACCATCTCTTCTGCTAGTTTGACAATTACCTGGTGACCACAATAAAAAGGAATCTGCTTGCGTCTTCTTTCCTTATTGTTGCCACTCACAGTAAACAATGATTTTTTCAATATATAATCACTTATCTATTGAAGAACATACTTAATTTCATACGAATACCTTGAATTATTTGCTACTATTGAGCTTCACAAATTTGTGCCATTCATATATATTAACATTCTTAAGGTGCCAAAATTTCTTTTTTGGGTATTTTCGGCTTGAATAATTCGAGGTTACTAAGCGTGATTTGGATTATCTCCGACGAACTTCTCATATGCTTAAGCATTGCAACGTTATTGTACTCTTCATCTAGTTGGAACCTTGCATGCACTCACATGAAATCAAAACAGTATAGCTGCAAATCAATTAATTTCATTAATGTATGTGATTACAAAGAAAAAGTTCATCTGGACAGAATTTCCAGAGTAATGTCTTCAAATCTTCATTTTTTCAATTTTCAAGTATGACAGGAACATGTTCCGTACTAATGCACATAAGTATGAAGATAACTTGACTGAACCAGGCCCATACGGTTCTCCCATGAAAGTGAAATCTACTTTAATTATGTTAGTTGGATCCTTCATAATGTCTCTCATCCTTATTAGTCCTCGTTTTCTCTTACGCGTAGATACTTGAATCTCACCTTCATGTTTTTCATCTAGTACAAGGTCTCCTTGAGGCTCTTCATCATTATGTTGTTCTTCATCATTTTGTTGCTCTGCTGACTGATGCTCATTCTCATTACGCTCCACTTTTAAGGATTTCTCAACTTCTTCTAGTTATGCTGTAAGTGTCTCATTTGTTTGATTAACAACTATTTCTACATGACCCAAATATTTAACTTCTTTAGTTTGCCCAAACTTTTTTGTATTTTCTTCCTCTAATGGCCTTTGGGCGTCCCATTTCAACTCATCTGAAAAAAATAACAAGAAAATAAGTATTTTAATAGATGATATCAAACAGAACAAAGAAAACAATTATGCACCCAAGAAGAAAACAACAAACACACAAACAACTTTCACACATCAGAGACATCAAATGCAACACGAAATGGTAATGCTAAATAAGGCTACATTGAACGCATATATCCCTTCACATTCAGTTCTGGCATTCTCATCATCACCAAAGTCAATGTCCATGTCAATATTTGATGGCAATGACCCAATGTTTGTATGTCCCTCTTATGGATCTTCATTATTTTATCTCCTAGAAGGACCTCACATGACAACATACCAACTTGATTCTTTGTTTTCCCGTGAGTAAAATACTTGCTTTGCTTGAGATGCTATTATATAGGGATCACTTGTGAAAGATGCTTGACTATAATTCAGTTCAGGTTTACAAGTGTAAAACCATCTTTAATCTTTACTCCATTACCCTTTACTGGCCATATACACATGTATATAGGAACATAGAATACATTGTAATCCAACAAAAGGATGTCAATTACTCTGTTGTATTAAGTTACCAAATTAACCACCTGAGAAGTATCTTTAGCACTTGATCTACAGACTATAGTTGCCTCATAACAAAACCCACTATTTTGACTTTTCCTGTCAACTGAATGTGTGTGAAATCGTTGCCCATTCACTATATAGCTTGTATATGACACTGCTGAACAATGTGGACCATATATCAAGTACTTAAGTGTATTTTCATGTTCTGTAGAATCAAGAGGCACCTAATCAAGAGGCACAAATGTAAAACAAGTCAGACACCTACATAGTATACATAATATAATAGAAACATTAAATGAGATATAACTAACCTTCTCTTTTAGCCATTTAACAAAATTTTGAGTATGTCTATTCCATAAAATTGATGTATCACGTCTACATCTTCCATTTTTTTCTTGTAGATACTGCAAATGCTCACTTGTATAAGAGTGAAATGAGTTAGCTTCAAAGTCATAAATGTAAATTGACAAATAATATAAAACAGTGATACTTACTCCAATAGGGTTCAACTACAACCATGTTTTCGATGACAACAAGATGTGCTACTTTCTTCTCCATTTTAGTGAGAGGAATTGCAGTTCATGTGGATATTGGAAATTCCTCTAAAATGGAGTTGTTCTCATACTACATGAATCTAGGTTGCTTTTCCTGTATATTTGTTGTCTTTTTCAAAAATTCACTACAAAACTAGATACATTCCTCAACAAGATATGACTTAGCAATAGACCCTTCTCGCCTTGCTGGATTTCTCACAAAGTCTTTTAGAACTTTCATATACATTAAAAGTTTGAAGACTGATAGATTAGCAAATGAAAAATCAATTTAAAAAAATCTTACAGGTTAGAAATGTTACTTTTCAAACGGGTGCATCCACCTAAAATGGACTGGTCCACCAAGTCGGGCTTCCCTTCCCAGATGGACCGTTAGATGCACCATGATATCAAAGAAACTTGGAGGAAAAATCTTTCAAACAATCACATAGTCTCAATAACCTCAACCTCCATAACCAAAATCTTCTCTCTATCAACCACTTTTGACATAAGTGGTTGAAGAATGCGCATAAGCGTGTAATTGCTAGCCTATGACCTTTGGTTAACAACCCTTTAAGTGCAATAGGAAGAAGTTGTTGCATTATGACGTGATAGTCATGTGATTTCAGATCCGTGACTTTGCAGTCATCTAATGATACACCTTTGGATATGTTTGAACAATATCCATCTGGGCCTTTGAAGTTAAATAGCCTTTTGCAGAATATTTTCTTCTCTGCCTTGGTCAAAGACCACAGTACTGTAGGTAGATATGTTCATTTTCCTTTGATTGTGGCATGCAAATCCTTCCTAATACCAAGATCCTCTAGGTCTTTACGAGCTGAAAGACCATCCATTGATTTCTCAAAATACAACAATGTAGAAACTAAATTGTGTGCAACATTCCTCTCTACATGCATTATATCTAAACTATGCCTCACCGGGAGTTCCTAATAGAAGCAAATACAATACAATAAATTTAGAGTTCATCTTATTTGATAATATCTGGAAAAGAGAATAGTAACACGAATTAAGAGGTTACCTCCCACTAAGGTAGATTGAAGAAGATTGACCTCTTCTTCTATCTTGATAACTTATCTCCATCTTCTTTTATTTTTTCCTCTTCATATTCTTCTGATTCGCTAGATGAATCATCACTATCAGGTCTTAAATCAACCAATTTTCTCTTACTTGAAGATTGTTTAAAATTACCAAACTCATTTTTGAAATTTCTCAGGTTGAGAAATTTCAAGGCCAGACAATATTCTTCGATTTTTCCTTTGTTCAACTTTACCATCAAACCATTTTTTCTTCCCCTGAAACTATATGTTGGTGGCAAACTCTTTCTACGGCACATATAGACATGTTCTGCTGAACTTTAACCACATACTATCTATAGTCTTCCCATATAAATGACAACCCATTCAACCCTTTACTTTGTACCCTTCTAGATTCCCATACGCTGAAAAATCACTAAACATCCAAAGCAGCATTTCTCTAAGTGTAAAAGTAGACTGACTGAAGACGTTATAAGCTACCTCTCCACTAATCCACATATGGTTTAAATCCTAAATTAGTGGTTCTGAGTATATATTTATACTATTACCAGGATGTTGTGAACCATGAATCAACAGTGAAAACATGATATTCTCCTTCTTTATGCATAAGTCAAGTGGCAAATTATAGTTGACTAACAAAACAGGCCAACAACTATACATTGAATTCTTTATGTCAAATGTGTTAAACCCATCTGTGGAAATTCCAAATCTCATGTTCTTTTCTTCAGCTGCAAATGAAGGGTATTTGGCATTCATTTGATCGCATGTAGTTGAATCAACGGGATGGCGAAGTTTTCCATCACTACTTTTATCACTGAAGTTCCACCATAAATCCTTGGCCATTTGCTGACAGCGGAACATGCTCTTCAATCTTGGGATTACTTGAAAGTACCGTAATACTTTATGTGGGATACCTTTATGTACCTTACTTGTGTGTATATTGGTCTTCCATCTTGAATCCTTACATTTTGGACAGTTCTCGAGCTTCTTCAAACCTCTTTCTGAATAAGTAGCAGTTATTGACACATGCATGAATCTTCTCGTGTCCCATATCAAAGGATTTCAAAAGCTTTTTAACCTCATAGAGTGATGTTTGTAGCACATTATTCTCTAGTAACATCTCTGCCAATGTCCCAAGCAGATCGTTAAAGCTCTTGTTAGACCATCCATTCTGAGTCTTGATTCTAAATAATAATACAATGGTAAATAACTTGCTATGATTTGCACAGCTTGAATATAAAGGTGTTTCCGCGTCTGATAGCTTTGCTAGAAACTCATCATGTTCATTGTCCTCTCCCTCTGCCATCTTAAAAAACTCACTCATGTCAGCTAATTCCTCATCTGGAAACTCAACAACTTTGTGTAACTCAAAGATCTCTTCATTCAACTGACTTACTTTGTTTTCAAATGCAGCCCATGATTATCCATGTAGATATCCAGTCATACCTTTGCTTGTAAGCTTCATCCATTCCTCTTCAAACCAGATGGTAAACTACTACATCGTTGCAGTGATGATCTAAGTTAAAGCATTCGATACAAGGGCATACAACCATATTGATCTCTCCAGAAGCCTCAACCACATCCCTTACAGATTTTTGCGCCCCTCACAGATAAGCAGGATCAGTTATTCAGTGCACAATCAAGAGAAAAAACAAATCTGATAAATAAAGTCTCTTATAACGTACTAAAACAAAATCCATACAATCAAATTATTTACCTCTGAAAATGCACTCATGCTTTGTCCACCATTATATGGCCTAACCATAATTGTAACTTTAGTACCATAAATAATCATTTCATAACTTTTCCATTGCACAAATCACTCAACATCGACCAAACAACAACTAACTTGCATCATATAATAGAGCTTTAAGCAAACAAGGCAACGCAATATCAAACAACGCAAACCATGAAGGAACAAAGCAAACAAGGAAACAATATCATAGAGCTTTAAAAAAAGTTCGTTCATCCAAGCAAAAGTTGAAGTTCCTTACATAATCAACTGACGATTACTGAGAAATAGATTGAAAAGCTAATGAATATATCGTACCAAATATAAGACGGAGATTAAGTATCACTAACGAACCTAGACAAAAAAATTAAAAGAGACAAAAGCTCTGTAATAAAGACTTGCAAAATCACAAGTACCAAAGACAAAATAGAGATTAAGTATCAATAATGAACTTAGACAAAGAGTTATAGGAGAAAAAAGCTCTCTAGTAGAGACTTTCAAAATCACGAGACTTTCAAGCTTTGTAATCAATAGTCCCTTCACTCTAATATTCACAAGGTAGGAAGACAAATTTCAACCAATAAAGAAAAGAAAGCACGTGTATTACATGGTACTACAAGCAGTAAAAAGCAATAAAGACAAACTAAATCACATGTATAGATGAATGTCACTACAACACTTGCCTATTTGATACTATAAACAATTATGAGTCAAAGATAATCAGCATAGATGAATGTCATTGCATAACTTTGCATATCACAAATTTGGCATTTAGGATATATTAGAAGAAGCATAATACTTGGCACAAACATGTGCTGTGAAGAGAGCCAAAGAAAAACATCATATTCTCATTATAGCAGTCGACAACACTTGCAAAAGAACTTTACACAGTGAGTATAGGTTATTGTAATTAAAAGTGAAGAACTATATTAAAGTGAATCATATGTATTTATCAAGCTATGCATCGAATCAGATGTAGTTATCAAGCTACGCATAAACCAAATCCCCTTAGTTTGACAGATTTCTTAACATTCACGAAAGATAACAAAAACTCTTTGAAGAATCGAATCCCGTATCAGTAAAATCCAAAAAAAACAAATAACCCCTAGGAATTATTGTTACGAATCACCAAAAATGAAAAGGAAATCTATAATCTAGAAACGAGAATACATGCTTTTGATATGCGAAATTAGAGTCACCAAGAACTACCGTAATAAGAGTCGGCGAGAGACTACTGTCCACGTAGATTGCAAAATTAGGAATACGGCAAAAACTTCAGTGATTGCGGCGATCTTATTATGTGGTTTCAAAAAGCGAAATCCACCTCAAACACACAATGAATCAACATGTGATCTTGTACAAAATCGGCTAAGCCGTTGGTGGGAAAGGCAAGACAGAAGTACGAGACACTCAGACACATGTCATGAAGTGAAAGCCTCTAAAGCTTTGGTTAGTAGCAAACGATCTTCTACTTCCTGACATGTCTCTATGAAATTACGTGATACCAGAAGTAGGTAATGTAGCATGGTACATAAACATATATAAGAAATCATAATGATAATGGTCTATGACAATATTGCTTACGAGTTACGAGAGAGAATATGATCTAGTGTTCAAACATAGACTCAGATGTGATGGTTCAAATCGAACACTACTTGCCACACCAACGCACTATTATTGTATATAAACGACAATGCATACTGAAAATTTATATTCCAATGTAATCCGAATATTCCTATTTGTAGCTTAATTTTAGAATAATAATAGCCTCTATGTTTCAGAATGTAAAGTTTTAAGTAAAAAACAAGCATATTTAAAATCTTAAAAAATTTTCAGTAAAATTCATTTAATATTTTGGTTTGATATAATTAGATCAATTATAAAAATGTTTTAGAATATTAATAGTTGCAAAATGTTGTATATATAGAAACATGCAAATTAAACACAACAAACAAAAGAAAACATGCGAAACACTTAATAAAATAAAATAAATTTTGTTTCTAAAACATCGTATCTACTAAAACAGATGGAGTTTTTGATTACGTAAATTACAGTGATTAAAAAGTAAATTGAAGAGTATGCTATTTTTTTTTTGTATTTAATATGAAGTTGGTGAGAAACTTCCAAGTTACAGAGGCCTTCCTTTTTACGCAATGGACGTCAGTGCGAGATTTTATAACAATTTGTGTGAGTTCCGAGTTTGATACATTATTCTCAATTTTAATGCCTTATGATGTCTCCATATTAAAAACACGAAACTCTGATAGTTAAAAATTACTTGGTAAATTAGCAAGGATAATATAGTCGATACAAGTTCCAACTACTATCCTTTCACATAGAACTTCCATATGCATGTTAGTGAAGCAATACAAGCATTATATATTTATATAAAATCCAAAAACAAAAGTTTGTGTTGATATAAATCAGTGAGTTTAATTACGTTGTTTTTTAGAAGGCATAATTTCTCCACAATTGAGACAAAAACTTAGTTCATAAAATTGCGTACTCTTTTGCCTTTTTCTCTTGTTTGTTTGTGCATTTTTTCTGGCATTCTTTGCTTTGGAGTATATGAATTTCCAACATTTAACTTAGAAGGCTTCACTATTATATAAGTATTTTTCATATTATTAAATGTTATTGGTTTTACACTCACATATCCAATCTATATATAATATTTCAACTGATATATATATATACATATATATAATTCATTTAATATATGTATATATATATATTTAAAATGTCATTGGTTTTACACTCACATATCCAATCAAATATATAATAATTCAGTTAATATATACACACGCCAATATATATATATGTATATTATTCACCACCTTTGTTTGTAAAAATTACTTGCCCCTTCATTTTTTTGTGCGTCTTCTCTGGCATTCTTTGCTTTCACTTTATTTATTTAACCATAATTTATAAAAATTACTTGTTACCAAATTTGCTATTGTAGATTTTCGTTTAAATTTATTTAATTAATTGTCCACTAGATTACGCAAAATGAGTCTTGATCAAGTTTATGAGCTTCTCTGTCAAGAAAGTACGAGTCTCGATCCAATCTAATGCGTTTAAGGCATCAAAATCAGGGTTCATTGGAACTTTATATGATAGCTTTATTTATGTTCATGATATATTTTAAAATTCGACAATTATATAAAAGTTATCAAATATTGAGATTCATATCCTTCTGATTTTCTTGGCAAGCTAAAGTTTCATATATTTATTTCACTTGATCCGGGATGATTGTTTTTCCTTTCTTTTTAATTTATAAAATATATCCAATTTAAAATAAATATTAGTAAATAGTACAATTCCAACCTTTTACTCCCCAAAAATAACTTTTATTCCCTCGATTCCCTATATAGCTTCATTCTTCTTAACTTTAACTCTTTTTCCTCACCTGAAAATATTATATACTCCATCTTTTCTAAAGAGTTATTCTAGATTTTACATAAATTGAAAAACAATACTAATTTTTTTTTTATCCTTAATTATTGTGAAAAATAACTAATTAGATTTCATATATGTAATTTTGAATAAAGATTAAAATTAGAATTATTTATAAAGAGTTGCATTGAAAATTTAGATGTCATTCTTTGTGTAACTACTTTTTGTTTATGACAAACAAAAAACAAAAACGCCAAACAACATAAATGAATAGAGAAAACCCACAAGATTGATTGAAACAGTTAACCTAAGTTCTTATTAACTTTAATTAGCATAATAATACTTTATTATTGGTCACCGCAACTAATTAAGAAGAAAAAAAGATAGTATATGAAGTAATGAATGATCACAGAGTAAGCACGTTCACGTATAATCATAAAGAACAAATCTGAAGTCAGTATTTATATTTTAGTTATTTGTGATACATTAATTGCCTTGTCAAAACTTTAATTCCATGATCTTTAAAGTTTAATGGCATGTTTAGCCACAATTATTATTTAAATATCAGTTTATGTAAAGTTTACAATATTAGAGACCACAAAATGTCAAAGACGTTCACAGATACATATAAAATTGCAAAATATTGTTAAAAATACATAAAACATTCTATATGATACAAATTATATAATACCGAAAATAAATGATTTAGTGGTAGTGGTTACTTTACAAATTCTAGCACACGAATTTAATTTCTTTCTAATATAAGAAAAATGAAAAAAATTAGGATATAGAATTTAACAATAAATTGTGACTTATCAATCCAATTAAAATTAACATGTAAACTTTCTTATTTAGTGGTATTGATTAGTCATGATATTGCAAAAAAATTTATTCTCTTCTCACAAAAAAGAAAGATAACTTTAATATCATGACCAACCATCTTCATTAAACAAGAAAGAAAATAAAAAAAATATTATTCTCTTTCAAAAAAAAAATTATTATTACTCTCCACCTTCTCACGAAAATATTAGTACATCACCTTTAAAATTAAAATAATAAATTACTTGGTTTAATATACTATTGAATATTTGTAATTTACAAAAAAAAAGAATCATCAAATATTTTTGTGGTTTATGAAAAATCGTGCTTTTTTTTTTGTCCACAACCCTTTCATACTTATTACATTTCATGATTTTTATTTTATTTTATTTTAATTTTAGACATTTTCAGATTTTTATTTTTATTTCTTGTTTGCTTATAAAGACATGTAGCGGAAAGAGGAAGCTAACGGCGGGAAAGCAAGAAAAAAAAAGTTGTTCACAAAAAAGTGATCTGTGTGTTGTATCTATTGAACACAAATATAACTGTTTTGTAATAAAATATTTAAAAACTGATCTTTAAAAGGAAAAGCTCAGATCATAAAACCTCAAACCAATTCTCTTTTCGTTTTCACATTCTTCTTCTCCTTCTTCTCTCTCTATCTCTCAGATTTTTATTCACATTAGAAGAGAAGCTTGTGGAGACAAAAACACACAACATTCTCTACATCTCCAGATCTGTTCTTGTTTCATAGATTGAAGTGTTTCTCCGCCAATACAAATCACAGGTTCTAATCTCCTTTTTCTTGTTCTTCTTTTGGATCTCTGACATTTAGAAACATTGTTCATACGTGTATTTCTTGAATTTATGAATGTTCTTCAATTTTCTGGGGGAAATTATAAGCTTTGGATTGCATCAGTGGAAACTGAAACTAGTTTCCTCTGTTTTACGTAAATCTTTTTCTCAGAATCCAAAGTTGCAAACTATTGATTTAACAGAAAGATAAATTAGCTCGAGTTTTCTTAGTTTGATTGTTATTACCTTAAATATTGAGTTTGGTTACGTTCTATTATGTAGTAGTTAATATAGGATTTCAAAGATGAATTTGAGTAATGAATTAGATATTATAGATCTAATTGTAAAAAAGAAAAGGTAAATCGGACATAGAGGGGCCACTCGTTTTTTCTTTGTTTTACTATTTACTTTTTTTATTACTTTGTTTTCTGCTAGTTATCTCACTTTGCCAGAAAATTAGTCACAAAAATCAGACATAATTATGAAGTTAATTATGTTTATGTGGAAAACACATGAGACTATTAACACGAGAAGTATCGATATAATTTGTTTCTTTTTGACTTTTTGTTTTCTGTCAGAGTTAAGTCGTTCAGAAATTAACGTTGTTATTTTAATAATCCAGATTTTATGTTGTGTTTACTTATTTTCCAAACTAACTTAATCAGCTACTCTTTTTTTTTATCTTTGTTGAGTCAAAAGATACACACACAGAAGAAGAAGAAAAGATTCAACTTTTATTGGCTTATTTTTATTGTGTGGAGTCAATAAAACACATTCAAATGTTCATTACCAATAAATACACATTCTAATATTTTATGCTTGACTGTATCATCATGGTATTACAGTCAACTAGTTATGTAATGGTTAAATTAACTCAGATGTGGTTATTTGGGTTTTGTTCTCCAATTTAGATCAACTAAACCAAAATTTAAAGTATTCAATAAAATATTTTGCATGATTTGAGATTAATTAGTTTTTAGATAAATTTAGGAAAGTTTTTTTGATTTTTAATTAATTTTTTTGTAATCATACTTAAATTCTAGGATTTAATTTTATAGCTGAGTAATTTTGCTTGATAATTTTACGAGATATTTTACAAATTCTGTAACCAACAACAGTGAATTTATAAGGTTTTTTAAAAATGAATCAAATAAGAGATAATTTATTATTTTAACCCAGTTGATCGGTTAATACTTCATACACTCCCTAAATTTTTGTTTTATGTTCAAAGAGTTTTTTTTCTTTGGTATGTAAGATTTGATGTGGCCCACATATAAATGGACCCAAATTTGTCCATATATATAGTGTTAAGTAACATAAGGCTATGTAATATACACAAATTAATACTTGGTTTAGAATTTTAGAACTTCTTTTTGGTTTTATTATGTTAAATAAACGGTAAGACTTATGACTCACTTATTTTTATTTCAGGAATACCAAAACATTTCTAATGATAAATGTAGACTACAACTATCAATATATTTTTTGTCAATACAACTCATCAAGACTTTATATAATATAAACAATATAATTTGATATATAAATATATAAATGCTATATTTTTAATAAATTTACTATCTCCCACTAAACTAAAAACGCAATCAATTTCTTCACATACCACATTTAACTTAGGGTCAAATATTTAATTTAATTTATTCCTTCTCTTTTTGGTAAATGTCCTGAGCTCATTACTCCTAAGTCTATATGAGCGTGGAAACGTGAGTTGATCTACAAAAGATCTCTAAATATAGGTATAGAGTGGATTCTGTCTTATTTTCAAATTTAATTGAAAATTTTAATCGCTATTTATTTTTTATTTTTTATGTTCAAGATCCGATAATCTTTGGAAAGTAAATAAAAAAGAAATCAATCACAATTTTTTTTTGAAGATTTTGATAACATATAAAGTTCAAGAGTAGATAATTTATGGAAAGTTTAAAAGATATAAAACTCTAAAATAAGAAAACTGAATATTTGATAATACTTATCATCCCAATATTGCAGGTGATATTTTATTGATTGTCCAACTTTTTCTTCAATTCATTTTAGTGGAGGTATGTGTCTCCACTCTATTAAGTGGACCAATGAATCCCTAAAAAAGAGCATTTGAAGTTGATGGTTACAATTACTCAGACAGATTCTTCTTCCCAGTTGTATCCTTACCCACACGTATCTTAAAGTCCAAATTGCAAAAAAATCTCGAATACTTTTTATACAAAATCTAATTCTTTTTCGTTTTCTCTTTCAATCTCTTAAGCTTTGTTTCCTTGTCAAATAGTATAAAGTTGGGTGCTTCTTTGTTTATCTACGCCTCTCCTTTTGCATTAGGTCACAGTCACAATTACAAAAGGTTCTTCCTTTTTTATTGGGATAGTACCTATCAGCTATATCTTGACTTCGAGAGTTTTAATAATTGGACATGAGTCTTAAGAATCTTCACTGACTTTAAGATTTTTTAGCTTGCTTTTCAAGTTTGGTATGTTTTTTGTCTTTTAGTCTTTTATCAATCACATGGTTAAGGTTTAAAGTTGCAATCTCTGGATTAAATTGAGCCATCTATTGTGGATTTTCGTTGACGATTATAAAGGTTGCTTTTTTAGTTTAGGCAAATGGTTGCTTGCATTATACGTATTCTCTCTGTGAGGTTAGGCTTGAAACAATGCTTTCTGTTGAGAAATGGATTATGTGTGAGTTTTTGAGAATACACAACAGATGTTTCTCATGTTTATTGTTTAAGATGAAATTTTTGTCTGCTTCAGATCTGCTAAATTATTGCTATCTTCACCGTTTCTGAATAGATTTGTATATGCTTCTCTCGTTGTTTATATAACGGAATTGGATTCTTATCTTTTGCTTCATTCTTTTGTCTTCCTGTGACCGACTCTGTTTTTCCAAATGCTTGAATTTCTTTCATTGTTTTTTATCACAGGTTTTGATCTGAAGGACAAGAATTCTCCGACAGGAACAAGGACAAGGACAAAAACAGGAGGAGTTTGTGGCTCCTGTTTTGCCTTTTGTGTTCTTGACGAAGGCTTGCCAAATAATCCCAGGAAATGAATCATGTGTCTCTTGCGGTTCTCGATTTTCTAATGACATGAAGAGGGAGAGTCTGGTGAGTTTAAGGAGTTATGGAGACCGGTACAAGCGTTATTAACAACAGCGGAAGCAGCGTAGAGGATTGCTATGAAGCAATCAAGAATGGTTCATGGTTTAACCAGTTTCGAAATGGTTGCAATCCTTGGATGGCTAGATATGTATACGGTCTGCTCTTCCTCATTGCTAATTTACTTGCTTGGGCTGCTCGTGATTATGGTCGAGGTGCTTTAAGAGAAATGACAAGTATGTACCGCTACATTGAGGTTTCCAACTTATACCTAAGTCGTTCATTGTCTTATATAAGTTTGAACATATTGCAGGATTCAAGAGTTGTAAAGGAGGAGAAAACTGTTTGGGAACAGATGGTGTCTTAAGAGTTAGCTTGGGATGTTTTGTATCCTTTAGACACTTTAAATCAACTGCTTCTCTCTATATGTTTCATTAAGTCACTTAAAAGTTTTGGACTTAACTGTTAAACCCCTCAGCTGTTCTACTTCGTTATGTTTCTTTCAACACTTGGCACATCGAAAACGCATTCATCGAGAGATAGATGGCATTCTGGATGGTGGTCTGCTAAGCTTATCATGTGGCCTGCCTTAACCATCATTCCCTTCTTGCTTCCTTCTTCCATTATTCATCTTTACGGTTAGGCTTTGATCAAATATAGTCCTCCTCTAATACTCTCATAAAGTCAATTGTCACGGTGAATAACATCGATTCTCTTTGGTTTGATTTGCAGGAGAGATTGCCCATTTTGGTGCAGGGTAAGACTTTGATTGATCAGTTTAAACTTCACAATGTAACTTTTGATGTGGAAAGTCCCAAAATCTTATACTGTTGTTGTATATCTTCAGGGTATTTCTCTTAATACAGCTAATTAGTGTGATCAGCTTCATTACTTGGCTCAACGAATGTTATCAGTCACAAAAAGATGCAGAAAGATGGTTAGACTCAATTCCACCTGAAAGTTTTAGTTTTTTTCATATTCAGCTTCATACTAATCAAGCAACACTATCTGTGTTAATTTTGTAGCCGTGTATATGTGATGCTACTATCAACAGCTTCATACACAGTGTGCATAATCGGAGTGATTTTGATGTACGTTTGGTATGCGCCTGATTCGTCGTGTCTTCTTAATATATTCTTCATAACATGGACTTTGTTCCTCATTCAACTCATGACAAGCATCGCTCTCCACCCTAAAGTAAGTCTTTTTGTATCCATTATCATCAATCTCCACATGATGTGTGTTTGTTTATTAACGTTTGTTTGTGTTTTTGCTAACACCAACAGGTGAATGCTGGTTACTTAACTCCGGCTCTTATGGGACTTTATGTTGTGTTTATCTGCTGGTGTGCCATTCGAAGGTATGTTATGTTTCTTTCAATCTTCTCTGTTTTGTCAATGTCTTAATATTGGTTTCGATTAGCATAAGTAAATAAGAAGCTTGTACTGATACTAAATTCTAAATTGATTCATCCCAAAATTACATATTGTGCAGTGAACCAGTAGGAGAAAGTTGCAACAGAAAAGCAGCAGCTTCAAACAGAACGGATTGGCTTACAATCATTGTAAACACTTCTAACCTCTCAACACTCTTTACTTCTGTTCTAACCAAAAGCAAAATCGTGCTGACTTTGAATATACATGGTGCAGAGCTTTGTGGTTGCCTTACTAGCAATGGTTATCGCTACATTTTCGACAGGAATAGACTCTCAATGCTTCCAGTTCAAAAAAGATGAGCAAGATCAAGAAGAAGGAGAAGAAGAGGGTGAAGACGTTCCATATGGATATGGATTCTTCCATTTTGTATTTGCCACTGGAGCTATGTACTTTGCTATGCTACTCATTGGTTGGAACACTCATCACCCTATGAAAAAGTAAGCTTTTCTCTCAACAATCTATTCATATCTATACATTCACTTGCACACAAACTGTTGAGCAAGACTTTATATCTCATGATATCGAGCATCACTTTGTTTTGGATGTTGTTACTCCCAATCTAAAATCAATTGATGATGAGTGGATTGACTTCTAAATTATATATATTAAATTAGAACGATCTTAATTTCCAATGTGGGATATCTATCACATTTTAATATCTTATTTTGAAATTTGAAGCTTCAACTCATAATCTCTTTATTGTTGACCAAAAAAAAAATTCTCTTTGTTTGGTGTTTAGGTGGACGATTGATGTAGGATGGACAAGTACTTGGGTAAGGGTTGTGAACGAGTGGCTTGCGGCTTGTGTTTACAGTAAGTAAAAAGAATTAAGACATGACAACATTTTTAATGGTTTGAGATAGTGAGACGGTTTGGTAATGTATTATTGATGAAATGTTACAGTTTGGATGTTGGTGGCTCCTCTTATACTAAAGAGTAGAAGACGAACGACAAATGGGACATGAAAGATCAAAGAGATTTTGGGAAACAACACTTAACTTTTGTCGTGTGGGATTGAACTAAACGTACGACCATGGTCGAAGTTGTGGAGACAACGCAAAGAAGCTCCCATGTTTAGAAATAGAATTGGGGAATTTGTTGGAAATCAAAATCTTTGTAATTAGATTTGGTATAGGAAATGGTGGATACAAATATAGCAATTATTATTATTTTGTTATCGTAATTTGTGACCTCTCAAGGGTTTGGGTTATTGCAAACACAAACCTTTTTCATAGTCTCTTAAGTCTCTTAATGAAGAGACTCATCTCACTTTCTTTTCTCTTCTCATTACTTTTTATTTGTTTATTCTTAAAAAACTCTATAAAAACTTTCAATGGGGATGATCTTAAGCTAAAAATAATAATTAAAAAATGCAAAAAATGAATTAAATGGAACCGACTCTTAATGTAGATGTTTTGGAAACTTTAAGAGCCGGTGACGTGTCGTCACCGGATTGGCTGTGGTCGAAACCACTCATCCGAAGGTTTCATCTTGAGTAACGAGCTTCTCTC